>CABFWO010006656.1:17258-32809 GCA_902155825.1 Timema genevievae | reverse complement strand
AAAAAAAAGCAAGCAAAAGTTTTTCTTGCAAAAAAAAAACTTCCTTTACAGTTGGCAAGACGGAAAGGCAAGAATATAATCGGGCAGTATTAAAATATATTTTGTTTATTTCTAAAGAGTTTGAAGGCATAAGCAAGAAAAGAAGTATACAGTTTGCAACGCTTGATAACTTATAAAGGCAAAACGAAGTTACTATTTGTTTAACGAAAGGAGAACAAAAATAAACCCAGAGAAATTTAATAAGTACCGCTAGGACGAAAGAAGTTTTTTTTTTATAATTTTGTTTTATGTCCCAAATATGAATACACCGTATAGCTCTGTTAAACCTAGGTTTTGAAAGAAGACCTAATAACAAAACTTTTCTATCCATTTCTAAAATTAATGGTGTTATTTTGTTACAAAACCTAACCTTGTGATGAAATTAGAGATGGTGTCGAAATTTAATATTTTAAAAATCAGGATCATTTTACCAACGAATCAAATCCTATTCTTAAAAAAAAGTGGCAAAATTAGAAGTTTACTTTACTATATTAATTATTAGTTTGGATTGTTATATTTTGTCCTATGTTAATCCGAACTACCGATAATCAGTATAAAAGCTATAAAAAATTACATATATTTATCTTTATTTTTAAATGACTGTAGAATTGGATATTTTCTGTGAACAAGAATCGAACAAGGGTCCTTTAGACTTGTCAACTACTCTGACCCACTTTGAAACATTTGCGTAAAACGTCGATGAAAATGAACTCACTTTTTCTATACATACATAAGTTACAACTCAATTCTAGTGCGAGCAGTATCAATATATATTGTAAAAGTAGTTATATTTTCGTAAATATCACGAGAAATCCAGGAGAGTTAGCTGTTACGTTATATTTTTAAATAACAAAACTTATTTACCTTTCGGTCATGAATTTTTTTCGTCATAACTTGTTCTCTTGAAATATAATTCTAGTAGTTCCAAAACCATTTGCTAGATCGCAGCACTGAGGCACTTCTGCTATTCTTATGTCTACAAACGTATACAAAATTATGTAAAAGATGAAGCTCAGTCAAACATTATTGCTAGGAGACGGTGTTCGAATATTGTGTACAAATTGTACACACAGTGATAGAAAGGGGTGGCCACCTCTGTCAGCGAGAAATTATCAATCGCTGTCAGTCCAAACGGATTAAAATACAATGGTCTGTGTCATTTTCTGGCACTACTCTATTTTGTTTAATCTTTTAATCCCTTTCGCCTTTAACCTACAGCCGCCAGTTGTCATATCAATTAGAAAGAGTGGGAAAGAAAACTACAAACTTCTTATCTCGCACCAAGTTATCAAATATATTTTAAAATATTGTGTTGTGAGGAAGGCTAAATCTAAACACCTTTTTCCATCAAGCATAGTCTTAGCTCCGCAAATATGCTTAGAAAGTGGTTGAAAATAATCTAATGTCCAATTTTTCCATATTTTTTTCTACTAATAAAACTCAAATGAAATATAGGGGTGTTAAGGAAAAATAACCCTGTTGGAATCTTACGACTTTATTTGGACGTGAACCTTATTTTTGAAATAACGCATCGTAAAGTTAAATACTGCGTTAGAGCTGAAATTTTGCGTGGCGATTTTTCACTTACCGAGTCAGCGCCCTTAAATATCACGGAATATTTTTATTGCATTTCATGTAGGGCGCTCTCCTTTATGTTGATCCTCCAAAATGGGTTATGTCCAAATTATTTAAGGCTATATATGTGCTAGTCCATTTTTTATTAAACAATGGGAATGTCCACACTAAAAGCCCACTTGAAATGTGAATACGCCCAAATGAGGTCCCGTATCTTAACTAAATATGGAGGTGTACTTACATGCCTCTCCTCTGCAGAGTTCAAGCCTGAGATCGTCAAGGAGGTGGCGAAGAACACCACCAACATGGAAAAAGAGAGAGAAAACAAGAAAACAGTTAGTTAACAATCCAACATTCAGGGTCTAACGTAGCAATTTTTAAACACGTTACATATGAAATTATGTCACAAAGTCCACCGTAGGTTCTCCAATGCAATGTCAATACAATCCAAACTTTTTCAGGAGCTTTAAAATTAAATTATTAGTGTGAATTTTCACCCAAATACTCGACACATGATAAGCAAAAAAANTAAACACGTTACATATGAAATTATGTCACAAAGTCCACCGTAGGTTCTCCAATGCAATGTCAATACAATCCAAACTTTTTCAGGAGCTTTAAAATTAAATTATTAGTGTGAATTTTCACCCAAATACTCGACACATGATAAGCAAAAAAAAAATTATAATAGAAAAAGCACTTTTTATTTATTGCAAGTACATATTATAATTATTAATAATAATAGTAATAATAATACTTCGGTGGTCGAATGGTTTAAGGTAGTGTCTCTTAAACTTTTATCTAGACAAAAGTTTGGGAAATACTGGTCTTGAAGAATTAATGGGGAATACACAGAAAGACACGACGGATCTGAATGGGACGCACCAGGCCTGGTAGAACCCCGTTCGTATCTGGTATTTGCGGTTTCAACCGATCACACACATAAGAAACGCCAGTCCTCCTCAAGAGGTTCCAAGAGAGCTCTCTTGTCTTCAATAAGCACCATCTTGAAGAGGGTTTAAATTATCTTTCGTCGCTTTGCACTCCTGGCCAATCAGCGGGCGGCTAATTCCTTTAAGATGGGATGAATAGGATACACTCGGCGTTTCACCATGGGAGGCCGGGCAAGCATTGTGCTGAGTTAATGTTGGGATATATTAGGATGGGCAAGCATTGTGCTGAGTGAATGTTGGGATATATTAGGATGGGCAAACATTGTGCTGAGTGAATGTTGGGATATATTAGGATGGGCAAACATTCTGCTGAGTGAATGTTGGGATATATTATGATGGGCAGGCCAAAATGATCAACTAGAAATAAAAAGTGTAAAAAATATATGGTATTCATAATCTGAGTAATACCTAGTAAGAAGCCATATGCAGCCACCTCCATAAAGAATAGTTAGTTATGAATGTTGTCATTTTGGTTTCTGAAAAGCTCCTCATTGATCGCATACTACTATTGGGAAACTAGGTAAGTCCCTTATAGGGAGTTTAGGAAACGTGAATTAAGGGCCTTTATATATATATATATATCAAAACTTTGTCGTTCATAACATATCCAATATTGTTCCAGTAGAAAAATAAAATCTAATTTTCTCCACATTGTTGCTTCAACAGATTGTTGAATATCTGTCAAGGATGTCCTAGAATTTATTGACATAATTTTATTTTCATTTAAAAAGTTTCTCAATGAATTGCCGCTATGCTCATGATAGATATTCAACAACTGTTGATATCACCGTGTGAAGAAAATTAAACTCTATGTTTCTACTGAAGCGATATTTTATTTATTTTGGCAAAAAAGAAAATTGTTATACCAGAACATTGGTCTTTTCTCGCGTCCCCTACACTCCCGCCTTAAATCGAGTACTCTTTTGTGGACAAGTTCTAGGCGTGCGGGCGCGCGCGTGATTTACGACTCACGCATTACCTCCATTGTTTCTTCTATAGAGTTTCATTTCAATTATTTGCTCCTTCTAACTGAGCAGTATTTTACAGTAATTATAACAAGCACTTCCCCTCAAACACACTACCAAGCTGTCTCTCTAGAATTAGTCTGGAGGGTTTGTAAGGGGGGTAAGGCAGGAGTCAGGGGGTGAAGGTATCTTGTTTAAAGACCCTGGCGTTGTTACAAGAGAGGTTAGAAGTTCGTTTGTCGCAACTTGGCTTTGGCGGTTAACAGAGAGCGAGAGAGAGGCGGCATCGGTTACGGAGGGAGAAGGAACTGATGAAACCGAAAAGGGGGGTGAGGGAGAAATAATTAAGAATAATGTTTGTAGAAGGTTGATGAATGCTTCCTGACGAAGTGGAAAAAAAGGGGTAGATGATGTGAGACTTGGAAGTTTGCTGAGACAGAACTTCTTGAAGTTACGTTTTTTTTATTTTATTTTTTTCTATTCATATCTGAGGGCTGTTTATTATTACTACAGTATATTTTAGTTAGCCTAGCTGAATATGATGTTGAGGAGGGGAAAATGGTTCAAAACCCTTTTCAGGGAGCTGTTTCTGTGCATGAAACGCAGTTTGAGATAGTAAATAAGCACAAAAGTCGAATTTTGGAAGGTATAATCAGGAAAGAGATTACTTTTTTTTTAAAAGGTAAACAAACACATTTTGCTTTTATTTTCTCATCATTTCTTACTTTCCGTCGAGGGTATTTAACTTTGCTAGTGGGTTGGGGAAGAGAAAGGTAGAGAACTTTTAGGAACCGTACCCTCATTTTCTTGGAGGGCGAGTGGGAAACAATTTAGGAAAAATTCCTACCTCAGTACAACCGGCCTGGTTTTATACCCTAACCTCCCCGTAACCATCGAACCAGGCTAGATGAGCCCGACGTTTTGCCCGCTTGCCCACCGATGCGGGTCGTTTAGTTACAATGCAGCGAATGGAATAATTGTATCACTAGAAAAAAATCCAAGAATATAAAAAAATTATGACGTCTTTTTTACCATCGCGTATTCCTACCCACTTGGGTTATACGCTTATGTACTAATTACTCTAATGGGTTATGGATGGTGAAGGTTGAATTTAGAGGAAATGTACCCGCATTCGCGTGGAAAATTATAGGGTAAGCCATTTTAGCAAATAAATTCAGTATACCGGACCAGGTAGGAGCCTCGATATCCCCGTCATCGGAAGTCTAGTCTATTGCAAGAGTAGAGCCTTAGAAGCGGGTTCTGACATCTTAAAATGGGGTTTATTTCAATCAAACCTTTAAATTTTAAAAAAATTAATTGATTTTATTAAAATGTATATTGACAGTGAGATCCGCCTAAACAATACCGAGCTTTTGCACCAACAATTAGGTTCAGAAAAGCTCCAAAGAGGGGTCATTTTCTCTTGTTCTTGAAGATAAAAAAAAAGAGGGCCAGCAAAACAAGGATTGTATGTAGGTCGAAGTGGATGTGAAGTGGAGGGTACTTCAAGCTTGGGCAGCGCTGAGTGCCCTCCGAGGGTAGGATGGAAGAAGAGAGAGAGAGAGAGGGAAGGACAAACTAGATAGATAATGTAAGGAGAACAATGTTTGTTAGACACAAGGGAATGAACAAGTTCTAAGTAGAGCTCTAATAATGTGGCGGTGACCAAAGCGAAGAGCGCGAAGGCTAAGGAAAGAGACGAGAGGAGGAAGGAAGACGAGAAATAAGGTAGAAGAGAGACGAAGGGGAAGGTTGAATGAGAGACAAGATCCTCTACACGGATATTCCACCACCCTCCCAAGGCTCCGAGCTTGTTAACGACCCTTCACAACACTTCGAGACACTTTCCAAGAGGGAAGACGTCAGCCACCTCTCAATTCCACCCCTTTTAACCCTCCCGAACCCCAATTCCCCACAAACCCATCAGCGCGCGCACAGCCCGGAACAACTAGTCCACTTCACGGTATCTACTCTAAAACATAATATCCATCCCAAGACGCAACCGACCAGCGGCATCCTTTTTTTATTTTTTAACCCACCAAGTCTTTCGGGCTAAACACACACATTAAACGCTACCATAAATTAGGAATGATAAAGTTATGGGTTTAAAGGAAATGTATCGGCATCTGAGTGGAGGGAGAGGGGATTGTGCCCCGATTGTGCTACCGTTGATTATCTAACATTCCGTTCTATACGATCTATGTGTATGCCTATATAACGTGCTATTGGCTTGACCTCTCCGCAAGGAAGAGAAGCTAAGCTGGGAAACAAACTCCAATCGGTAATTTTCTAAGCAGTTACTCTTTGAATTTTGTATTCTACAGTATATATAATCAAAGGTTTCATTTAATTAATTTTAAATACATTGTTCTGTATGATAAAATAATAGTTTTGTAATTTATCGCGTAATTTATAACATCAAGTAACTAATAATAAACCCTATTTCATATATAGTATGCACTTCCATTAAATTTGATTTTGTTGTTGTTACAGTCACTCTCTTTGTTTCCGTATTATCCGAAATTTTCGGTTATCCGAACACCTGGCCGGAATTCGAGCATCTATGACACAAGTAAACCATACAAGACTTACGCCTTTGTCCACGTGATCATAGGTGCGTGTTTAGTAAATAATTTTAAAACAAAAATAATAATAATACGTAAGTCTTTCTAAAGTAAAAGTCAATAAATACTATCAAAATTAAAATAATATAGTTATATTTTAATAGTAGTGCGTTACGCCAATGTATTTATTTAGTAGTAGTAAACAACGGATTTTGGGGAATCTAACTTATGCCACCAAATCATCCATGCACAAAACAAATTTGGAATAGACGTCCGTGGTTCACAGGGGACAGGGAGGATGGGGTTCAAATCCCAATCGGGTGTAGTCAGGATATTTTCCCCCAAAATGGTTTCTCATTCTTCCCCCACGCAGATGCTGGCGCATTCCTCTCTGAATTAAACTTTCCTCATCCCCAACCTATTAGTGTAAATATGCGGATAGCCCTGACTGGTAGTAAAACATGGGACAGAATAGCAACTTTTATTTATTATTTATTTAATAATAAATAAATAATAGCAACTACCAAATTTGTAAAAATAAATATATAACTTATTCATAGCATTGGAGACAAGTATGTCCTGAATTTCTATGATATCCGCTTCAGTGGCCGCATGATCTAACGCGCTACTCTCGTAGTAGACTGGATTTCTGATGAGGGGGAGATCGAGGTTCGAATCTCGGTCGGGTGTACTGAAAGTGATTTTCACCAAATGGTTTTCACACTCCCCCTCCACATAAATGAGGGTACACTTCATATAAATATAACCTTTCTAATTCCTAGCGTAATTAGTGCATTCTGGAATGTTCTTTCTTTCTTTCTTTAGGTTGCACCATGTTTACATCGTGTTTCTATTAGGTTCTAGAAGGGAGGGAGCGAGAAAGAAAGTGTTCTCAAAGTTATTATGTTTCACGGGTATTTGCAATAGGGTTGGGTTGGGGGGGGGGACTGTGAACAAAAGAGCTTGGTTGTAAACAACATAAAAAATAAATAAATGAACCTCCAGGTGTGTTAGAAGATTTCCTAACACACATGTGGATGAATTGAGTTCTATATTCTGAAATTATTCAATTAATTTGAAATATATTAAAGGTGGGAACTTTTGATTTGAATCATTATGAAATGAAAAATATATTTCATTGCATACATATAAAATAATCGTATAATCCGAATGGGTAATAAGATCCGGCGGTAAAAAAAAATCTAAGTGAGAAATCCCCCTCTAGCAAACTCCCTACACCATGAAACGAGCAGGTCATAACCTAAACGCAGACCAGCTGACCCGCGCTACGCCTACTCCCAACCCTTCCCCCTCAAGCTATAAAAGAACCGTTTATTTATATAAAGCTTTTATTTCTGTGACTGGCCTATTCTTTGTTCTTCCCCCAGTGTTTCAAAACCTTGCCACGTGACAAAGGCAGTTGTATTCACAAAGGCTTAAAAGGTTTTTAGCGTTGAAGCGTTTGCAGACGTATTTAATTAACACCTACGGGATGGGTTTCGCTCATAAATGTGTCTGTCGAGGACACTATCTTTTAAAACGCCTAATCTTTTCTCTTGAAGCTCAACTACAATGAAAGAGAAATAAAGGGCTTTGAAATGTTAAAATTACTCTAAAAAAAAAGAAAAAGAAGCAATATAAGATAGGGTTAAGTGAGCGGATAGCGCGTCAGACGATAACTGGGAGGGTTAGTATTCGATCCTTACTGGCTGCACTAGACGAGTGGTCTACATAATGGTTATTTTTCCTTTATGCAGAATAGTACTAGAACAGATACTTGAAATTCAACCGCCTCATCCTTTACTTAGATTAGACCAACTAACTCACCTATAGTCAAACTGTGAATGAATTAGGTCTAATAGTACAGATGGAAAGTAAAGCAGTATAGAGAACAAAGAGTAAAACAGACCTAAAAGAACAATAATAATTGTAGAGTAATGAAGTAGCCTATAAAATAATAATTGTGAAGTAATTAGGTTTTAAAAACTAACTGTGAGTGTAAAATAAAGATATAAAAAGTAAAGTAATGAATTATTAAAGTAAGGCTGTAAAATAAAGAAGTACAAAGTAAAGTAAAGAGGTATAAAAGTAAAACTATAAAATAAAGAGGTGTAAAGTAAAGTGGTATAAAACTACAGTTGTAAAATAAAGATGTATATAAGTACAAATGTAAAATAAAGAGGTATAAAGTAAATTAATGAGGTATAAAAGTAGGCCTACAACTGTAAAAAAGAGGTATAAAGTAAAGTAAAGATGTATAAAACTAACTCTGTAAAATAAAGAGATGTAAGGTAAAGTAATGAGTTATAAAAGTAAAACTGTAAAATAAAGAGGTATAAAACTATAAATGTAAAATAAAGAGGTACAAAAGGGCCACTGACCGGAGCTGGACTTGACCTCGTCTCGATGCAGGTCGGGCTTGGCCCCCAGCATGCTGAGAGGGTGAGGACCAGGGCCCCCGAGAGCCCCTGAGAGCCCCAGGAGGCTGGCCGCGCTGTTGGGAGGGCCCGGCAGACCCGGGTGGGGCATCATGGGGATGGGCGGCGCGTGGGCGGCGTGCGGTAGTTGCTGGGCGTGCATCTGTTGCTGGAACACGGAGACAAAACGAGTTGGGAGAACGAAACATAACTTAACCTGGAGCAGCATAGCACATAAACGAGCCAACCTAGTGTTAGAAGTTGTAACAGGACGAACAGCTACAAGAATAGACTGATTTAAGTTAGTTTTATTGGCTCGACTTAAAATTCGCAAAGGGTGATCTTAACTGGAATAAAGTTCAGCGAACAACATACCTTATGTTTTTCTAAATTCAATTATTTCTGATACTCTTTTCAACAGCTCGAGTGAATGTTGTGTTTACCGGAGAAAAAGGAGGTTGGCAACTAAACTCGAATTGTTACCAAATTTGTGAATATTTAACACTCCCAAAACAGAACACTAAGCAAATTTTATTTTTTTACATCGAATACCTATTTAAGTTTCCCCCTTTCATCCTCTAAAACAAAATAAATAAATTATAAAAATTCTAGAGATATAGCACCCACATCGGTGGGCACGCGGGCTAAACGGAAAGCTCGTCTAGTTTGGTTTGCCGGTGACAAAGCGGTCAGGGTTCTGATCCCGGATGGGTGTAATGAAGTTATAAAAAATTGTTTCCCGCTCTTTTTCCGTGAAAATGCTAATTCATTTCCTCCAAATTCTAACTTCATCCCTACGTCATTAGTGTAAATATGAAGATTGCCAGGACGCGAAGAAAAAAAAAAGCTTTTTGAGACAAAAAAAAAGCTTTTTGAGACAAAAAAAATTCTTGTCTTGTACAAATAGGGGATTATTTTTGTATATCACATAAGTAATTCGTATGTAAGTGTACAGCCTGAACGGTTAAGGTGCGGCAGAAGGGAGCGCGAGTAATTTTACAGTTTTTATAGCATTACCTTTTTTGGTCAAAATAGATAAAATATTTCTCCAAAAGCAACATAGAGTTAGGTTTTCTGCACATGCTAATATTAACAGATCTTGAATATCTGTCAAGGGTGTCCTGGAATTTGGTCAAAATATTTTCTCTTCCTTTAAAAAGTTTTGACAAAATTCCAGGACATCCTTTACAGATATTCAAGATCTGTTGATATTAGCGTGTGCATAAAAATGAACTCTATGTTGCTACTGGAGAAATATTTGATTTATTTTTGCCTAAAAATTTATATTCTATAAAAATTGTAAAAAAATACTTGCGCTCCCTTCTGCCGCACCTTAATAAGTATGCTTTTTTTTAAAAAAAGTGTGCTTTCTTCTAAGATATTGCTCCGTCAACGTTTCCAGTAAAAAAATTCACTAAAATCATTTCACCGGAATTTAAAATCAACGACTTGAAGGTGGGTTGATGGGTTTGTCCTAGACCAATCAAGATTATGTTTAAAAAGCAAACGCTTTTAGTTGTTTATAACTAAATCAACATCATTTAATTTTCAAAGACATTTAATACCCTTTTCCTCAGTGAGAATTTCCTCTATCAGTGTTTTTAAGCTTAGATAAGTTTAGATGAGTGTTTGGTGCAAATACGGACTAACCACCTTAAAATAGTACCTACTTGTTCCCTTGACTACACCTGAAATTATATTAATATGTACACCTCGTTTATCCTGAACGGTAGCAGTCTTACTTTGACGTATTACACTATGACCCTATCTTATTAGCTGCGCCATAATAGAATCATGGAAGGAATGATTGCTACTTTTCAGCGTGGACAAAGGTCACATGTTTATCAAGCATTAAAACACAACGTTTTTACTATATTTTGTTTTGTAAGCACATTTCATATGTAATACTACTACTTGTGGTTCAAAGTAATGTTGACTTAGCAAACTATGCTTGTCAATCTTGTTCTCTTTGGCGGACCACAGTTTGAGGAACCACTGCCCTATATATAAAAAACAACATTTGGATGATTGTTCAAAGACACCTAAACAAGTACAGACAACAATAACCAAACAAAACCAGTGTAACACACACAGATACACACCAAATAAATGTGGTTAGATGCAAAGAAAAGTACATAAATATGAGCCATAAAAATGGTTTGAATACAAATATTTATTTTTTCCAAGAGGCGAAATGGGCACAGATTCCTACAGCCAGAGTGTAAAATAAAATAATACAAAATGTATTTTAGATTCCACCAATAATGTTGTTATTTATTGGTGTCTGGGAAAGGGGTTTCGGGGAGGGGGGCTAACATTTAAAGTTACAAAACTGAGGGGAAAACACGCAGTGGAAAACCAAATATAGGTTAGTATTTAGCAAGGAGTGACTAATTCAAAGAGCAATTGGATTTATTTTTTCACACTGTTGAATTAATACTAAAATATATATTTTTAAAAAAATCAAACTTGTTTGCCGTGTGTTGCGAAACGATATTATTAAGGTGGAAGTGTAGAGAACACGAGAAAAGGCCGGTGTATTTGCAGTTTTAATAGCAAAACTTCTTTTTATCCAAAATAAATCAAATATTGCTTCAGTGGAAACATAAAACTTAATTTTATTCACATTATGATCTAACATTTCTTGAAAAATCTGTTATGAGCATAGCAGTATTAGATGACAAACTTTTTAAATGAAGAGAAAAAGTTGTCATTAAATTACAGGACACCCTTGACAGATTTTCAACAACTATTGATATCACCATGTGAAGAAAATTAAAGTCTATGTTTCTACTGAAGCTATATTTGATTTATTTTGACAAAAATAAAATGTTTTGCTATAAAAGCTACAAAAACACTACCTTTTCTCACGTCCCCTACAACCCCACCTTAAACCATTCAGGAGGAAATATCTTAAACACAGAAAATACATGCAAACATGCGAGAAACGTTAAAAAAAATACATCAACACAAGGCATGAATATTACCCATAAAGTTAGTTTTGAAAAGTGTATAAATGTTAAGCCTGTCCCCAAAATTAACCAATATATGGATGGTTTAAAAGTATTTTTTTAAATCACCCAGAAATGATTTCAATCAAGAAAACCTCGTCAATGAATACAAATAAATCTCCCCGTAATTTTGTAAAAACCAGACATATTTCTTTCTACACGATCAAAATCAAATCAAAACCACACACAGTAGTCAAAAGGGCATCATGCAAAGTTTTTTTTTTTTTACATTAACTAGAATCGTACCTAATTTTACAAATTAATAAAGGTTAGTAGTAGACGTTAAGAATTATATTTGGTTTGCCAAATATTTTAGGATAATATGTAGATTATTTCTCAAATCTTAAACTGTTAGTAAGTAATGAAGTCAGTTGTTTTACAAAGCAAAAGTACACAGGGGAAAAAATAAAGCTTCTTAAAACTATCGCGAAAACCAACACCGAAAAAAAAAAAGTTCGTGGCGGTTCGTGAATATTTACCATGTTGTAAGATATTTTCCAATCAAATGTTTTTGTCCTAGAAGCTTTTGGCGTTAGTAGTTACAGTCCAATTTTCATGGGAAGCTAGAGCACTTTCACGTATTCATACGTCAAGTAATCTGATATGAAGCTGTTAGATTGGACATATATTATCAATACATTTAAAAGAACACTAAAAATATAATAAATATTATACATTTTGACCACAAAAATGTTTGTATTTTCAAAAGGCCCTTCCTATGAAAATCGGACTTTAATGCAATAGTTGTGAAAACTAAATAAGAAACTACGCTTTATTACAATTGTATATGACCTGATTTCCACGAACCGCCAAAGGGGAAGAAGGTAGCGGGGAGGGTGGGGGTAAAAAAAACATGCATACTGAAAACGATTTTGATGTCTTTAATATATATTTTTTTCCATTCTAGCATGCCAAGGAAATTTCACATCGATACTAACCAATAATCGAGGTAGATCGGGGCGCTGTTGCTGCAAAAAGAGAAACAAAAAAACCTTTTGTTCCAGTCCAAGTGATCGCATCCAAAAAACCATTACAATTAAAACAAATAGCACTAGCAAGCGCTAGCCAAAATGACCGAAATGTCGACCAATTTTGAGATACAGGTATATTGTTAATTATTAACAACAGTTGTTGCAACATGGTTGTTCAGTCTACAGTGAAAGTTGACAAGATATTCGTGAGGTAGACCTGAGTTTACCTTGTTGGCTAGCGGCTTAGCCGAGAAATGGCGTGGCAAGCTTTTAACTTAGACATTAAGCTTGGTGGATCGTGAGATTGTTTCTGGTATAAAGTGGCTTTCCAACCTCTTTATAGGTGAAAAGTGGTGCATTTATTCTCGTCTATTTACCTTAACCTCAACCTTATTAGATTAGATTATTTATAACATTTTGCTAAATCATGAGCAGCCATAAAGGCATATGATCCATTTTAAATAATATCAGTCTCTGTAGGTAGTTTGTCAAAAATCTAATTTGACGAACGTGTCTGTTTGTTCCTTGCATAGTTAAAGAATAAATCCATGAATACCAGGGTTTGATTGGAAGTCCGTTCTGTAAGGCTTTATTTCGTACCAGAATCCTACTATACAGTAGAATTTTGGTAGGATAAAGACCTTCCAGAACGGGCTTCCTGCCAAAATCAGGGTATATCTCGACCCCTTTGGAACACAAAGAAATCTCCAGGCTGAGTTTTTAGATTTAACTTTCATCCAGCCTAAATTTAAAAAAAAATTCACTACTTAGATTAAAGCATGTTTAGCACTTAAGAGTAAACCAACCAGTAATCTTTTTATTTGCTATATACAGTGTAAAATGATATACATGGAAAACGATCCAGGGATCTTTGATTTGACACACGAACGCTCTACCAATGAGCTATCCAGGTTTAACCTTCCTGTGCACAGTCAGAGATCACTAATTAATTTTAGGGCAGAGTCTATGATGGACGTTTAAGCTCGTCAGTACTCTTCGTCAGCTACTCGTGGCAATAAGAAACACAGCCACAATGACTCGTCAGCTACTCGTGGCAATAAGAAACACAGCCACAATGACTCGTCAGCTACTCGTGGCAATAAGAAACACAGTCACAATGACTCGTCAACTACTCGTGGCAATCAGAAACACAGCCACAAAGACTCGTCAGCTACTCGTGGCAATCAGAAACACAGCCACAATGACTCATCAGCTACTCGTGGCAATCAGAAACACAGCCACAATGACTTCTCAGCTACTCGTGGCAATCAAAGACACAGCAATCAAAGACACAGCAATCAGAGACACAGCCACAATGACTCGTCAACTACTCGTGGCTATCAAAGACACCACTATCAGACACAGCTATCAAAGACACAGCAATCAGAAACACAGCCACAATGACTCGTCAGCTACTCGTGGCCATAAGAAACACAGCCACACTGACTCGTCAGCTACTCGTGGCAATCAAAGACACAGCCATCGGAAAGACAGCCACAATGACTCGTCAGCTACTCGTGGCAATCAAAGGCACAGCTATTAGATACACAGCTATCAGAGACACAGCTACTTAAGAGACACAGCTATCATAGAATAACCTTTAGCGTTGCTAAATTGTTTTGACATTATCATACAACTAAATGGAAAGCATGCGTTTTATCAGTGGTTATATGTTCATTTTAAAACCATGCTGCAAAAACCTATATGCTACACTTGAGAATGAAAAAAAATCAAAATTTTATGTCAACATACCGAAGAACTTTGGTGTTTTTAGGGACACAAGCACCCGTACCAGTGGTCACGCAGCATAAGGCGTCAAGCTCGAAAATGTCTAGGACAGGGAGGTTTAGGTTCGAATCTCGAACGGGTGCACAGGGGGGTGGTTTACCAGGTGTTATTTATCACTGTGGTTTGCCCATTCCTTATGCGGGTGCATTTCTTTTAACTTTCCCTCCCAAATTCTACCCCACATATTAAAGTCGTTCATAACCTTGGGAGTAAACATATATTTTAATAGATCTGGGTGGTGCTAGATTTAGCACAGCTTCGGAGGTATTCTTGTTTCACAACAGCCAATAAACAACAGATTTTATTATTTTATTTATGGTTCGTATCGTTGAGAACTATAACAGTAATATTTTTAGTACAAATAAATTACACCAAGACAGAATTGTCGTGTTATCATTAAAAACCTAGTTGGGCCGGTAAGATTGTGTAAAGTACTTCATAGCTAAAATTATAATCATTGTATTATTTTTAAAAGTAATGCGGATCATGCATTTCAAAAGATTTGTTTTTATTCCAAAATTCTTTTTTTCACTCCTTTTCGGTCATCCTTAAAATTCCCACGGCACACCGGTTGAGAAGCGATTCTCTAAACGAAAGGCAAGCGCCGTTCCAAAAATCATTCAGTCAATTTTTCCAAATTTTGTTATAAATAACAAAAATAATATATTGAAAATGGCGATGAAACACCCTTTTGAGGTGATTTGGATTACTTTTGTTTTAGGTCCTATCATAAAACAAAATCAGACATATATAAAAAGGTTAAAAAATTATACGTACGCCTACTTAACTACTTATTAATAAATTGACGCATTGTGGAGAAAGTTAGCTGGTTTTCCCCCATTTTTTTTTAAAAAACCCATTAAAAATGGAGGTTACAGGGGAAAATCACATTATACACATTTTCCAAGACAACTTTTTATTTCTCAGAACCCATTAGGACCCCAGCAAATATTTTTGTTTGATTTAAATAATGATAGAGACGTCTTTTAACCATAGTACAAAGTGCGTTAGTAAGGTATCATGATAATCTAACAGATGGCAGCACTAAATCTCAATTTGTGTTAAAATTTGACTCTTCTTGTCCCCCCCCTCCCGGTACCCTTAAAACGTAAACAAAGCTGTTTGCAAATAGCATAGGTAAACTGTTTATGGCAACATTATTTTTTAAATGTCGCAAGCTTAAAGAATGTAATCTAATTTAGCCACTGATACCCCCCCCCCCCTTCTTTTTGTCCCAATCTTTTTTTTTTTTTTTTGTCTAACTTTCC
>CABFWO010006656.1:0-14330 GCA_902155825.1 Timema genevievae | reverse complement strand
ACCCCCACCCCTCTCCCGAACTTCCCATTGACAAACTTTTAGAAACTGACATATTCCCATAGCCAATGATCGTAGTTATGTAATTAACTTCTAGTTTTAATTCGAATATCACGCACTGCTAAATTGTTAGGCTCTCCTCAATTTTACGTTAGTACCATTCATTAGGCTTGTCTTAATTTTAACAAAATAAACTGTATTTTTTTAAATTTTAAATTTTTAACATTGTAACGCCTTTGAAAATGGCAATAAGAGAATATGCTTAGTATAAAAATTAAAGCCTAGTTTAAAAGCTTTAAATGATATTTATATCCACATGTTTGTCCCCAAGACTTTGTCACAGAATGAGTCTGTATGGCGCTACTAGCGCGGTAAGCAATGCCCAAACCACACCCTCACTGCGTTGTAAACCAGCTTTGGACTGACGACGTATATAGCAACGTGTGTGTGTGTGTGTGTGTTTATATGTGACGTTGTTGTGTGGTGGTAAGTGTTCTTCGTGTATACCATTAGTTCATTTCGGAAATGTTTTGATCTGAGAAGATACGTAATGAAAGTACGGTGGTACTACAAATTTACAGTTTTTAAGTTATGCGGCATCTTATCGGAATGTACAGTAGAGTGGACATTTATTACATTTTTTTAACATGTACAGTATTTATTATTCTTTACAACTTCTTACTTGATTATATCTACAGAAAAAAAGAAGATGAAAAGGACCTTGAAGGAGAAACTGTGAACGTGAAAAAGGGTTTACGTACAATCACTGAGGCTAGTTTAAAATTGATGGACTGCATGGAAAGTTGGAAGGACAAATTACTATTCAGGCTTACAGTGAGTACAAGCAGAACTAAACAAGAACTACTGGTATCAAAACAGCTCTTTTATCAATAAAGACTGATAATCCATCTTGTTCTTCAACATCTTCACCTTGTTCAAAGAGCTCAGAAGAGAAGTTCGATCTCAAAATAAACTGCTCGAATTGTGGAGAGGAAGCAAATGTTGATTTTAAAACTGCATCAGAACGAAGAAAAAGTTTTCACATGGTATCGACTTTAGACAGTATTAACGCTTTCTTTTTTTTTAATAAAAAATTGTGCTGTACAAAATGTTTAATGGAGAGAACGGATAAGATCCAGACTTCTTAGTGGGAGTGACCTCGTGGCAAGAGAAACACGCCAATGTGCAAGTTGTTACGAAACTTTGTCAAGAACTACTACAGGTGAGGGAATTGTAGGTTGTCCAAAATCAAAAGGGGGGGTATAATTTTACTCGAAAAACTAAAGAATTACTGTAAAGTTTTTGTCATGGGCTCATACAAAGATCTACTAGTGTTGTTAGTTTATCTCGTTCTTGGAAATAAGTATATTTATTTATGTAAATAAAAGGTGGTAAAAGCCCTTTAAAAAATTGGTTTACAGACTCGGAAGTTCATCGACCATTACAGCGTAGTTAGAAAACTTCGGCTGTTAGCTAATGCGATAAACGGCTGTGACATGTGATCATGATTTTATGAATTGGGGAAAATCAAAGCCATTGAAATTATAAAATCATTTGAAACTGAAAGCCAAGTTAGGATTTTTTTTCCCCCTAAAGAAGTAATTCCTCGAGAAGAATTGTTTATCAAAAGAGGTAAATCCATCCTTACATAGTATGGGATAAACAAATACTCAAATTTGAACGAAGCTCGTTAGTTTGGATTCATGACCTTAACAAGAAAAGTCTGCTTTGAGATAAAATTTATGACCGGGTGAAACTCCCTCCAACATCAAAAGCATCTCATCAATATCTTCCGGGGTTCTACTTACAAGTCCAAGAGTGGCTAGGAAATAAACTTCTGGCGGCTGATTGGGGTTGGAAGTTTAGAATACTTGGAGTAAAACTGAGGAAAGAAGAAAGCATTGAGGCCTATTGCTAGCTTAATATATGTTGATATAGATGTACTCTAAATGAGTAAGTGGAAATTATTATGGATGACGAAAATCTGAACTGAAATGGCCTATCATGCTACAACCCACCTACGTTAAGTGAAGTGACACTCCTTTTGATGAGTAATTCTGAATATACTGTCAACGGTAGCCGTGAAAATTGATTATGCCTGGTCAAAGCTTTAAAGGATTACCTTCTGCCGTAGTGGTAATCTACTGGTTACTACGTGGTACGTTAGTGGCAATGCCATCCACATAGAACCATATTTTATTATGTGTCATGGGTGCAAACATGTGGATATATGAATATAATTTTAAACTTTTTGACTCAGGCTACAGCTTTTATACTAAACATATTCCCATAATTGCCATTTTAAAACAAGCTACAATGTTAAAACATTTAATTACAAAATTAAATTAAACTTTTGATTATTGTTTTATTAAAATTAAGGCAAAACTATTGGTATTATCACAATATCAAAGAGGGGGCATTTTTCAGGATTAAAATTTTAAAAAAATAATTAAACCGTTGCAAGCATTGGCTATGAAGATAAGTCAGTTTCTAAAAGTCAGCGAATGTGAAGTTCGGGGATGGGGGGGCTTCAGGGGTTAAAGGCGAGGTGTTTTGGGGAAATACTCCTTTTATGGTGGTATATAGCAACTGGCCAAAATTTAGTTTTCCCCTAATTATTTCCGGAGTCAAACCTTTATTTCCTGGGCTACCTCGGTAAATTAAGCCCTGCCTCCGGAAATTCTTTGCCGGTCTTGGAAAGTTCCTTCCCTCCTCTTGCCCTAAGGTCCATGAAAACCTCTCACAAAACTCCATCTACCACGTTATATACACAGCGATAAACTTTCATCTTGCACCAGATCAGACTTTGTAGAACAAACACTAGGGTAGGATTCTGGTAGGAAGGACTGTTTATATAATACAAACCGGTTTGTTAACGGCCAACAGTGGCAATATTTTGCTGTTAGCAATAGTTCTGTGACCAGTAAACCTCGTTACCTTCATGTTTTTAAGCTAAGAAATTATGCCATGCATGCTCCTTTCGTTACTAAAGTCTTAAGATTTCTCTTTGGATTTCAATTGAAATATATCCTATAATTTATTCTTGGATTTGAGGTGGATCTTTCTCCTTGGTAATCTAGTTAGACAGATAAATTAAGGTGGGATTTAAGGGGACGCGAGAAAAGGCCAGTGGTTTTTTTTTGTATAGTAGAACATTCTTTGACCAAAAATAAATAAAATATTGCTTTAGTACAAAAAAAGAGTTTAATTTTCTTCACATGTTGATATCAAGTTATTGAATATCAGGTCAAGGGTGTACTGGAATTTAATGACAACTTTCTTCTCATCACTTAAAAAATTATATTATCATCCTGAACAGGTATTAAGACGCGGTGATAAAAAGAAACCAGAAGGTTGAAAAGTTTGAATGTTCTAGAACTTGCCTTGACATAGTAAAACCATCTGTGGAGAAAAGGGGAGTCCCCGGTGAGCACTCGAAAGATCACGTATCGCCGGGTTCGCTTTTAATATGACAGAGGAAGTTCAAATCCCGAACGCGTATACCAAGTGGTTTTACACTCTCACTCCACGCGATTTTGGGTACATGTATCCAAAATGATATCACCTCCATAGCTAAACCATTAGTGAGAGTATGCGAACAGCTCAGACAGGTAATAAAACGGGGGAAACACATAAAAAAAGTATTCATGTTTAAAAGTAACACTAAAAACTCCTAATAGAAGATTTAATGTATTCTTGCTCCTGAGATATCAAACCGCATAGCCTACATCATTTTCCAGTCCTCGAAAACATTGCGTGAACGCCCTCCACAAGTCTATAAATTCTTCTGTTCTTCAGTCACGAGACTATATAAATTCTTCTCGTGTACGTACCTAGGAGAACTACTAATGCAGCAGAAATTATGTGTCCTCTCCCCTCGCCAACCCATCATCCCACTTCCCCTTAACCATATCTTCTTCGGTAATAATGTTAATATATTCCAGACATGCTCCGGTGCTCTAAAAGACTCAAAACTACCCTCTACTCCCCCTTACACACTCTCTTTTACACCCCCTGCGAATTCCCTTTAGGCTAAGACAGAGGGGGAGGAGGGTGGAGGTTGAATAAGGAAGGAAGAGTGATATTGCTATTCATGCTTTGCAAGTCATGGCGGCCTATCCTTGATCCGACTTCTGGAGGGGTGGCAAGAAAGACATTTTTCCGACTTCCTCGCACCCCTAGCAAAAACACAGCTTCCCTTATTTTTTTATTCCCCAGTTAGTCCGGAACTTAACGCGACTTAATCTCGAACCTCTAGCAACTTTTTCCGTGCAAGAGAAACGAGTAACAGACGAAAGGAAATAATGTCGACCTTTGGTTTTCCTGGAGAATTTTGTTGTTGTTCGAAGGCTAAGGTAAAAAATAAATAGAATAGTCCGGACTTCACTTTTGAGTGTGAATCAAAAACTTACTTTGGGCTAAGTGAGATATAAAATTATTATCACTATTATCATCGTCATGACCGTATCTGTGGTCTTGTGGTCAGAATTCCTGGTTACAGATCCAAAGGTCCCGGGTTCGATTCCCAGCACCACCAGACTTTTCTGTAAAGCAGTGGGTCTGGAACGGGGTTGACTCAGGCTCGTTAGGTACTTGAATGAAAAACTCGCGGCACCAGTATAAAAAAACAGATTGACGGCCGGAGAGTTCATTGTGCTGACCTTATGACACCCTTTATACACAAATGTTGGTACTATATTCACCAACGGACGGCGCCAGCTCGATTGTGGGCTGACGCTATGGAGTTTTTTTAAATCTTCATTTGTAAGCTGTGTATCCATTATACTGTATACCAGAGAAACACTATAATCCAAGGGAACAGGACAAGGAGAGTGTAACTTAAGGCATTTAAGCAGCCTTTACTTTGAAGAGAGCAAATTACAATGATAGGTTACAAAAAAAATTGATTCAGAGATTATATTTTTTAGTGGATTCACTTTTCTGTGAGAAATTCCTAAACAACACAATTTTAATTATTACGTTTAACATAAACGGCTAGAGGTTTGGAAGGTTGTTTCGGAAAAAGTGTTGCCACACTAGCGTGGATAGAAGATGGGAAATAACAGGGATGTAGAAAGTAAATTTTTCTAGGGGAACAGGGTAACGGGTTTGCTATTAAATTTTACAAGAGATTTAACCAATAAACGTCTTTATACGTATCAACACCCCTCAAACCCCTGTCATCCCGCTTTCTAAGTCCTTGGGCGATAACACGCATAAAATCACCTTCGGTGCGCTGGTTAGCCGGTACATTGCGAGCTTGACGACAGAGACCGCGTGACCACTGGTGCAAATAATATTTTGTTTAAGAAACTGTAGTGGGGTTGTGAAACATTGACTTCTCACCTTACATGACGAGAATAAATTTATAGTATTTGTAAACAAAAGGACTTATAAACAATATCTGGGCCAAAAAGGAATAAAGATACTGACTGGATAGAGCAAGCTCTAGATAGGGATAGGATATAATGAGGTGTATTGGATAAAACTAGCGCAAGATAGATAAAGGGTTTAATGAGGATAAAAACAACCCAAGATAGGGTGCAATTAGGATATAAAAGGGGTTAAGTGGATAGAACTAGCTCAAGATAGAGATAGGGTGTAATGAGGTGTACTGGATAAAACTAGCGCAAGATAGATATAGGGTTTAGTGAGGATAAAACCTACCCAAGATAGGGTGCAATGAGGATATAAAAGGGGTTAAGTGGATAGAACTAGCTCGAGATAGGGTGTAATGAGGTAGAATGGATAGAACTATCTCAAGTTGGAGATAGGCTGTAATGAGGTGGACTGGATAGAACTAGCTCAAGTTGGAGATTGGGGGCGTACTTCTTGTAATTGCGGCAATGAGCTTTCGAGTTCCTAATGCTAGGGGGTAAGTTAGAAATAATTATTGGAGTTAAAAGACTTTAAATCAATATAAAAACACTTTTGTCACTTGAGTAATTTTTAATGAAGCAAAACACATACTAATTATACTTATCTCATTTGCAATCTCTGTATTTTAAAATAACAAGAACAATTTTTTTTTAAATAAATCTCCTAAACGGATATCCGGGCACTTTATCTCCCGTACCCAGACCCGACTGGTCAAAATGGCGGCGGATGTGGGCCGCAGCCTCACAATACATATGTCACCAAAATAAGTCTAATTAAATCAGACATTAATTAGAGTGGTAAGCCGCAGACACCAAGGGTGCCCCTGTGTTTCCAAATGGGGAAGGGGGGCGGATTAAAATCCCCATATTCCGGAGGGGTGGCACCCCGCCCACACCCGCCTACCCCTTTCATCGAGAGTAAATTTCAGGAATTTTAGAGCATCTGAACGTAATTCTGAGCTATGAGTTTCAAGAGCCAATTTTAGCAACAAAAAAATAGTTTCTGGAAAATAACAAAAAATCAAATTTTGTTGTACCGGAATCCATTGAAAAGCAACATTTTATTTTCCATAAGTTTTTGAACAGAACTAAATGAAAAGAAAGCTTTTTGAAGAATGAATGGGAGGAAATCTACATTTTACCATTTTTATCTTTGTTTGATCCAAAGTTGTTAGTAGCAAATTGCAGCCAAATACCAAATAAACAATTTTGATTTTCTCATAACATTAAAAAAAAAAAGTAAATATGATATATATAACCCATTATTGCCTATTTATGTTCGCCCTTAAAATACATATTACTATCACATTTTTCTAGGAATTAAAAAAAAGTTAAATATTTAATCATTCAACTATGTTGCCTCTTTGAAGCCTGGTAAAGATTACTAAGCCGTTTTTTATGTCAGTAATTTTTTTTTAAGTTCAACATGCAAAGTTACCAAAAAAAAACATTATTAATAAAATATTTCAACTTCCCATAAACCAAGGATTATGTTGACACTCAAGAGAGATATTTCAAGGCACTCCCTTATCTAGGGCCCCTACACGACTGTCAGTAAGTAATAATAAAATGATAATTAATACTGACAGTCTGACTGATCGTGTAAGGGTAGTACTGATGCACTTAGAAAATACTGATGTGATTCAAATTTTCTGATCACATCAGTCTCAGTCCATCAGTCTTGCAAGTGGTGGGAAAGATTGACAGTAAGACTGACAGTAAGGACTGACAGTAAGACTGACAGTAGTACTGACTGTGTGCGCGCGCTTGTCAGTATTTCCTTCAGTGTCAGTATCAAACATAGACTGCCCACACCTTTTTCTTATCGTCCATTTTGTTGCACGGTGCATGAAGGAGCTGAGACTGGTAAAAATAATGAAACGAAGACTGACCGTGTACGGTCCCGTTGTAAATACTGATGCATACTGTCAGTCAGATTGTCAATCTTAGGAATGACAGTCTGACTGATCGTGTAGGGGCCCTGTTACAATAGTTAAAGACTTCGTTCTTGATTAAAATATTTTTTTAAAACTTTTCTTTTTGGTCATTTTTATATAAAGTTTTCAAGGTTTTTTCCTTAAATTTTAATCCCTATTTCTCCACTATATCAACTCTGGGTCTCCAGTTAATAACTAGTTTTTTTTACTACCTAGTTATAATTAATGTTTTCTTATATACCTTAATTAGGCCTATTCTAAAAGCTGTCGTCTTATGTATTTTTCAGTGCCGACCTGTTATAGAACTTGCGACTTTTGGTCAGCATTATAATAAAGATAATATAAGGATTGTAATATTTTCCCACATATTTTGGCGTGCCCTTCCCACCCCCTCACCCCACACCACCCAGCCACTCACCTGAGTTATTGACATATTTACACTAATGGGGTAGGAACGAGGGAGATATACAGGGTACCTACAAAACATTTAATTTAAAATTCCTAGACTTTTACAGACAACATTTAAAAAACAAAATTCCCGACTTAACCTTTTTAGAGTTTTTCTTGGTGAGTGGCAATTTTTTTAATAAGTTATTTTTTCCAGTATTGAATATTTTAGATATTTTTGGGTGCTATGTAAAATGCAGGGCTATAGAATTTAACCTCATTAAAAAAAGTTACTTAGAAACCAACATTTTTTTTAAAAAAAAGGGACTTTAAGGAACCAAAATTTTTTGCACATTAAAAAAAAAAAGGAAAATCAGATTTTTTGTTAATGTCACTAAAACCCCTATCAATTATTTGCCAGTTAAGAGAACATCTGAAATGCATGTTGAATACAATATTGATTAGATTATTAAATGGAATAAAATAATAACCAATTTACTCTATAAATTGTTTATATTAGATATTATTATAGTTTTGAATTGTTAGGATAATGAATCTCACAAAAATTGCAATAAGGTGTATATAGAATGTGTGTGACTTTTTTGGGGAAAAAAAGCTTTATCATAAGAGGGTCACGTCAAATTGTGTTTTAATGTTTTGAGTAAAAAAAAAGTATGTGTATGGCTTACGATTAAGTCCTTATTTTCATAAGATTTTACCAAAAAAAAAAATTGTTGGATTTTTGTTAATTTTCATTATTATTATTATAAAATAAATAAGTTGGACCTATAGTATAAAACATTTCAGATAAACTCCTGGATGGGGAATGGGTTACATTTGTATTTTATTTCAATAAACTTTTGCTTGGTAGCAAATAGGAATATTCTTTACAAAATACTGGTATAAGATTACAGATTACTATAAATATTATTTAGTATTACCTAACTTAATGAAAGTAACAATTACCAAAAATATAACAGATTTCCAATATTGTATATTAAATAACAATATAACTTATGGCAATGTTTTAAATTTACTAATAAAGTGAACATTTTTACAAAGTGTAAATCATAGAAGAGCCAACCAATATTTGTGTAAAAAATAATTCTGTTATAAAAAGCTATAAAGGGCGTTAGCAATGGTAAACAGATTAAATACTGCACATTAAGTAGAATATATATTAATGTATCATTCAAATCTAAACATAACGTACTTTTTTTTAAATCTTTTGTGTCTTAATCTTTAGGTTGTTTATTGAAGTACGTTGATATTTTTGAAGATTTCTTTTCAATCACATTTGCAATTGAAACTATTTGTTGAGAGGCTTCACTTTCATTTGTCCTTAAACCATTAACATCATAAAACATCCCTTGTACAAGACTCAATTCTTAATAGTTCTTCTGTTTAACTGCTGAAGCTAGTCGCTTACTTAGTAGCTCCATCAAAAAAATTATCAGCAGCATTTTTTTTTTCTTTTCTATAAGGTCTTTGGATAGTTTTTCCGAATCATGTGCTTCTTCAGCCCTCTGCTCTAGTGCTTGCTACCTTTTTTAATTCTTTTCTCTCTCTATCTTTCCTAAGTCTCTCTTTATTAATCTTCTCTTGTTCTAGGAAAGTCTTATAACTATGGTAGGCATTTCTGGCCATAACCAAAAGTAAACTAGTAGTGGGTACTAAATAAACTGAGTATCTCTTCATTCCAGAACAAAATGTTTATCCTAGCGTTGATTCCACGTTCATTCATTACTGCTTTACCACTTTCCTCTTTCAATTGAAGTACAAGTGATATTCAAATCTCCCCTAAGTGTACTTTATTGGGTGCAATAATTTAAATAAAATGGCACCCAAATTAATCATATTCAAACATAAATATGCTCAAACAGTATGAATTATTGAAAAAAATGTAAATTAACAAATGCTAAGCAGCTTACATCAACTTTTTTTTCGTAAACGTTTATAGTATTTTTCATCGGTTTATTAATAATTTTTATTAAGAAAAAGGGACTTGAGCACCAACATGTCAAAAAAAAAAAAGGAGACTTTAAAGACCAACTTTAAAAAAGGGACTTTTAGGGACTTAGGAACCACCCCTAAAAGCCCTGAAAATGTTTTAAAATAAACACAGTACATCTCATATTAGCAGAATGCCATATCCAGGCAATACCTTTTTGTTAACACCAAGAAACTAAATCTTTAACTTTTGTTTAAATGTTTAGGCGCAGAGTTAGTCAAGAATTTAAATTCTCAGACTTTTCCTTGTTTTTAATTAAGTTCCTCTACATCAAAAAATTCCCCGACTTTTCCCAAGTTTTCTCTGTCTGTAGCGACCATGTAAAAGGTTCACGAATACCGACTGGGTCTAGTTTTCATGGCGCGATGAAGAGATGACTATTATAGAAGCTGTGAAGGGGTAGGTTGAGTAGGGGGTGTAGTTGGCAACCCCTCATGAGCCACTCGACACGAGTGGTACACACCACTATCCTCGGAACATCAGACTCGAGAGAGAGAGAGAGAGCGACTCCTCCTCACACCCCGAGAAAGCTCTGCTCCTGCCAGTTCATTAAAATTAATTAAGTGGCCCTTGGCCACCGTTCTCCCGTTTCCCTCGTCCGCTTAAAAAAAAACCCCGGGGGTGCGAGCTCGGCTAGAGGACAAAGACAAGTGGCGCGGCCTTGACACGATTCGACCTCTTTTTTTTCTACTCCCCACGCATTCACGCCCCATCGTCGACTGGAGAACAAGGTGTTTGCCGAACAATTCATTTCGTTGTTTCCCTCCTACAGACTTACGTTCAAACGTACAAATAAAATGCAATGGACGAGAAGAAAGTAACATCGTACGCGTTGTCGCAAATTAAAGTGTCGACAAGGCTGTGGCTGGAGATGTTTCAGCAAAAAGTCTTCCAGTTCAGGGACCGTAGTTCGATCCCAAGTGTTTTAGGGAAGACCCAAAGGGCATAAAGGATGGCACGCAAGATTGATTTAGCACACAATTTAGAAACTAAACCAGACACAAATCTAAGACAAAATGTAAAAAATAAGGGGGGGCGGGGGAGGGCAACTAATAAATTAATAGTTGAATAGGTTACGGTAGTACCAGGTATTAAACCCAGATCATTCAATTTAGAAAGCAGAAACTCTATAAAAAAATATGGTGGTAATTATATGTGTTCACAAGACCGCCGTGCTAGATCGTACACGCTGTAGCAGGCGATAGAATGCACATGAAAGTTGGTCGCGCTATAGAAACACCGAGTAAACAACCCCGGTGGTAATAATTACTGTTGTACACAGAACACTATCATAGTGCGGGGGTGTTTATTAGCCACTGGCTTTGAGAGCCCGCCGGGGAACAAAAACCGACTATGCGTTTAGAGAGGTGTTCTTGCGACCCCGTCGCGCGCCGCTTGACGAAGGGGAAGGGGGAGGGAGGGTTGTATTTGGACCGTAGGCTGTCCTGACGTTGAGCGATCAAGTCCGCTTAGCCACCTCTGCACAGACAGACACAATGAAGAAAGCTAGACAACATGATCCGGTCTGACGTTAGAGTTCTCAAATAAATAAAAAATTACAAGCTTTTTGAGAGTATAAAATGTCTTGTTTCGCCCAGATTGCAAATTAAGGTCAATATCCTGCGGCCTTTTGAGATGTTCGGTGCGACTTTTCACATATTTTATAAATTATGTCTCTTCATTGTTTTCAATTATATTTTTTCAAACGACATTTTTTTTTAAGAATCACGTCTACGTTCTTGGTTATACGCCTATGTAATAATTACTCTAATGGTTTGAGGATGAGTAGTGTATTTATAGGAAGTGTACCCACATTTGCATGGAGGTCCACCCATCCCCCCCTTTTTTGTTTGCTCCCATTACTGTCGATTAAGTAGTTCCACAATTTACCACGAATCCAAGGGTGCCAGGAAAGGTGTACTTTCGTACAAAGAAGTCTTATTTCCACCTTGAGGATCAAAGTGATGGACATCAATAAAAGTTAGTGGTCAGGTTTAACCAGCGCATATAGATCTCGTTGAGCTATATACATATATATATATATATATATATATATATATATAAAGCTGCTCAAAATTTTAAGAGGAAAAAAATTCAATTTCGGATGCACAAAAGAGTACCCATGCATTCAAGAAATTATTTTCTTGGTTAAGTATGTAATAACATATTTTCTCGTACGCCTAATTTATTACTTAACACTACTTTAAAAAATAAATTAAACAATATGTAGCCTATTCTAAATATTAAGAAAATAAAACTTCGAAATGCAAAATCGCTAAATAAAAATGAACCATTGATTTACTTTAAAAAAGGTTGTGTATTTAAAATTTTATAAAACTCAAGTTATATTTTAGATTCCTTAAGAGCTCAGGATATATGGTGTTCTTTGTATCTATTGAAAACTTTCTTTCTTTGAATTAAAAAATAATTATATATATATATATATTTAACATACAAAATAATGTAAAATTAATTTTGAGTAGCTAAAAAAAAAAGTATAGAATGAAAAAGAAGCGATCATTAATTTTTTTTCTTATTTGTTGATCGACTGTTTAAAAAACGTACATCAAATTAAATATGGATTCATATATTAATTCCCGACCGAGCGGCCTACATCATTCGCAATGATAGTGCTAACATTAGTGGATAGAGGGTGTAATGTGGTCAGTACAATGGCCGTTAATCTCGGCTCATATGGTACAAGTATACCAGCTTATCAAAAAATACTTGGTATTTTTATTTTTAACCTATTTAAGATAATCAACTTTTTATTTTCGTTTAATTTTACAGATAAACTAGAAAATTGAGAAAATTTGAAATCAACAAAATGGAGGTAGTTTTTCTAAAAAATAAAAATGAATATGTTCTCAAAAAAACTTTTTTTTAGTAAAAAAAAATGGAAATGCTGTGAAATATTGAAGAAAAGCAAATAATTTTTTAAAAAAATTTCGGGATAACAATTTTGTTTCCATGCCTTTCTATCGTATCTCACTTCATTTTTTAATAAATTTAATTTTTAATTTTTGGAATAAGAACCCGAAGAAATGCCATGGGCGGGATACATTCGCACTATAAGTACAATTTTTAAAAATTAAGGAAACAATCTTTTTTTGGATAAATTTGACTTTTTTTACTTTCATAAAAAAAGTGTTTTTTTTAATCGGTCGGTGGTAGCCCATTTGGGGTTGGGCCCTGAAAGCTCTACGCAGTACACCCTCTTCTTATAAATGGCCCGCATTGGTAACGTCATATTTCCAAAATGACACGGAATTTTTGGTCAAACAAAAGCAGATGTTTGCTCCTTTCAAGTGACCATAGCCCCTCCCCTGTTCCCCCTTCTTTTACTCACCAAACAAAACACCAATTTCGAAAATGATATATCGTTTCTGTTTCGATTATTTATTTTACCATCGTGCAGTTTTATTTGCGTAGTGACCGACTATTTGACTAACATGTCCGGGGCAAACGTATGCAGGCCATAACATACATACACAGCAAATAGGCTTTCCGGGCAAAACGCGTGGACTGGGTCTTCATGAGGGAGACTAGTTTGAGCCCCGACACGGGTATGCGTAAAAAAAAAAGACGACCTTTCGAGGCTAATTACCACGATCTCCGTTTAAGAGTCAGATACACTATACACATAGAGGGTCTTACACCAAGGTATTTTTTTTTCGCCACGTCGGGTTGAATGAATACTTTTTTTTTGTTATAACCACGTCTTACTACCCGTTCAGTTTGTGTATATATATATATATATGTGTGTGATAATTACTCTAATGGAGTAGCGATGAGGAAGGAAGAATTTTAAAGGTAGTCTACCCACATTTGCATAGAAGGAGAGTAGGAAACAATTTAGAAAAACCAGCCTCAAAGAAACCTGAACAGGATTCTAACCCCGATCTGACCACCATCGGCATCGTCTTAACACGAGAGTGGCGCCTTAGACCATTCGGCCACTAAAGCGGGTAAACGAATAAATGGCGTAGAGGTGAGCAAGGTAGAATTTTAAGAGGAATGTACCCGCATATGCATGAAAGTAGAGTGGATAGACAATTTTTTTGCGTTAGATCTCACGAATAGCGATGTGGTAACCAATATTATTACTAACAAATTAATCTAAGGGATGAGGATGATGAAAGCACTTTATTTTTAAAAAAAAGTCCTATTTAGCGCGCAGAGGAGATTGGAAAACAAAAATACGGTAACAAATCAAGATGTGGAAAAATAGCCAAACAACCCACCCGGCCGAGATTCAAACCCTGACGATCTAAGAGTGCGTGAACACCGAAGCAGCCCTGATACTAAAACGTCATGACTACTTTTGGGTATCTGCTCATCAAGATGAGGATTTCCGTCAATGTTATAAAAATCTTCAACTAAATCAAATAATTTAATTCAAATAAATTAATGCATCTAAACCAGACAACATTATTATTTGTATCCATAATTTTACCATCCACAATAAAAAAAATATTTTTTAGAAAAAAATATTCCCCGCCCGCATTGGTGTGCACGCAGTCTAAGGCATCAACTTCATCTGGAATGGTTTGCCGATTACGGGGAGATCGGGGTTCAAATCTCGGTCGGGTGTAGCCTATTGAGGGTGGTTTTCCACTC
>CABFWO010006655.1:8704-23888 GCA_902155825.1 Timema genevievae | reverse complement strand
CCTCCCCCCTAACTCACCTGTATCTTCATCGCCTCGTTCCAAATCTGTCTACAGCTCTGCACTGGACCTAGCGGTAGGAATCTCTCTTCTTAGAGGATAAAGAGGTTAGGGTGTCGCCCTAAGCTTCAGATGACGGCCCTTAACTTGATTGGTGTAAATAAAGGGATTCACGACGCCCCATTAAAACCCTCTTGAGGCGCTACGGACGCCGCGCGATGAAGCTGATCTCTAGCGGCTGAGACCAACATCTCCCGTTGCTAGGCGACCATCTCGTGGCGTCTTTTTCCATATCTTGCGTCGATAGTTTGTTTTTTTCAACACCGCGTCTTACTACCAGTTTGGGTTATACGCTTATGGTTTTGGGAAAACCACCCCCAGTTCACCCGACCGAGATTCGATCCTAGATCTCCCCGTTCTCGGCAGTCTAGTTCAACACGAAAATAGCGCGTTAGCTAACTACTCCACCGAGGCGGGTTTACTTAAGTTGCTAAAACAATTTTAATATATTCATACATCAAGTCGTCATCTGGAGCTGTTACTTTTCATAAATATAATCAGTACCTATAAAATAACACAAATAATAATCGTAAAATGTTATTATTGTTGACCGCAAATAAATATATTTGAATTTTCTTAACCGTTCTTTCACACAAAATCAAGGTATACCTAGGCAGTCCCCGCAGGCTGAGGTGAGATGGTTTTGTGGTGTTTATGGGTGATGACAGGCGTGTAGACAGCATTTTCGTTGGGAAACCTGAAGCTACGAGACCCTCTGGTAGGCCAGAGATACCAATGGGAGGGAAATATTATAATAGATTTGAAGGCAGTTGGGTTTTAGTTTCTAGATCGGTGGTTCTCAAACTTTTTGAATTTGCGGCACACTTTTGACTAATATAGATTTCGGAGGCACACTATAAAGGATTAAAGAGCGAAAACTGGTTATAAAAAGGAAGTATGGATAGTTTGAAAACAATACAATTTTATCAATAAAATTTAGATAAAAAATTCAAAATTTTATGTTATTAATATTTTTACTTAGTTAAATCATAAGCTATTCTTATATATCAAACTGTAATTATTAATAAATAAATTGGTATTTTAATGTGAAACTTAAAAAAATGTGTTTTGCTATTTTTTAGTTTTTCCGGTAGTATTAGGGTGTGGATAAGGTGACACTCGTTTTGTGTTTGAGCTCGCTTTGTTTTCCCCAATTTTTTTACATTTGATGTCTTAATTTACAGATATAGGCCTATAATTTTTACATATAGATCCAAATTTGAAGGGACAACATTTAAGGGTTCACGGCACACTGATGTGCCGCAACACACAGTTTGAGAAACACTGTTCTAGATTGTGTGGAGGTTTCTTAGATTATAATAGGGTTGAACAGCTTTCGAGTTCCTTTTGGCCAGGATTTTAAGTCTTTGAAGAATTGTTTGGAGAAAATAAAAATATTTTTTGCGGCCGACCTTGATTTTTTTTACTCTTTTATTAATGATATTTATTAGGTATTAATAAAATTTAAAATATATCAAAAGTGGCAGCTGACGATGACAAGAAAATAGACCAAGTAATTTTTTTTTTAGCCTTCAAATGTCCTATGAAAATTAAAAGAGCTGTCAAGCAAGTTTTGACTTATTTATAATATTTTATTGGGGAACAATTTGCACTCTTTTGATTAACAAGCTTTTGTTCTGTATAGTAAACATTGACTCTAAAAGTTGTATTGTCATAAAACCACTTTTAAATATCTTTTGAAGTTTACAGTATTAAATCATTAAGACTTCAAAAACATGATAATTTGTTTCATACAACAATGAAAAGGTAGAAGAGCTCTCACAAAATGTTTATTTTAGAACTAAAATTTGTCAATTTAGAGATTAGGCCAACCTACAAATGAAGGGCACAAGGTAAAAAGTACAATTTTAACTCAAATTGAGTTAACGCTACCATCTGTTAGACAATCATGAGACCTTTCTTTCTATTGCACTTTAGATTATAGCTAAAAGAGGCCTTTATCTTATTTAAATTAATATCCCTATCAGGCTTGAGATATGTGACTTCACCCCCCCTCCCCCTCCCTGTACCCTTCAAATGATTTTCCACTTGATTCAGTGGTCACGTGGTCTAAAGCGTCACTCTCGCAATAGACTTTTCTGCGGATGACAGGGAAATCATAGTTCAAATCCCAGTCGGGCGTACCGAGAGTGGATTTTCCTCAATTTTTTTTCTACTCTCCATCTACATCCAACTTCCTCATCCCTAACTCACTAGCGAAATTAATACATATGCATATAATCTGATCAGGTAGTAAAATACGATGCTTGCAGGAAAATTGTTTCTAAGCAAAACAAAAACTAAATGTTAAAATTAACTTCATACTCTTGAAATCCCGTGCATGTAACTAGGACTTAAATGATTTTTTATGATGGTAGGGGAAGAAAAGGAGGGAAAAGAAATCACAGGTTGGCCACAATCACGGAGGAAAATTAGGAAATGTCAGAGAATTTGAAATGCTCAGGATATTTTGTAATCAGTCAGGGAACATGTTATATTTTGCCTGTCAATAGAAGAAAAATATCTTCAACTTATGCTATTTTAAATGAGTGTTTTAATAAGATATCTCCCTAATTATTTAATTTTGAATTAATTCTAACAATAAGTATTTATAAAAAATGGGGCATTTAGATTTTTGGAACAACATCATCATTCCGATATTAATTTTAGTCAGTAAAATTAGAATTTTTTGATAAGGTTAAAGTAAGGGATTTTTTTTTTTTAGCTTTAGTGGCCACCCTGGCTCAATCATATCTAGCTTTAGCAATAAGGTTAGATAGACTCTATTTATAGTAAAAGCGTGCAGTCTTACCTTGATGATCTCTGCACCATAGTGGAAACAAGCAAGGTATAAACTTTCTACTTTACAGGGTAGAGGATATGTTCATATCTAGGAGTCAATTTTGGGAGAGAAAGATTTAGAGCAAACATTCATAACTTTAAGAAAGTGTTATACAAATAGATTTTCTTTTAGTTCATGTTACATGGTTTGTGATGTCAAAGACTACATAAATAGCTGGCTTCAGCCAACACACAATACCTTGGACAATAGTATGACACAATATGTATGACCCCTTGTATTTCATTATGCATTGATTATAATAATTCATGGGTATTATTATTATAGTTTACTCAATAATGACATATATTTATTTTTGACTTAATGATTTGAAAAGGTGCATTTGCTACTCAGGTGTAGGCCATGACAAGCTTCGTAAGTAAGATGGTGACCGTGTAACGATATTGATTTGGACCGCTCTTATATATTTAAAAAGTCATAGATGAAGGTATTTTTATTTAAAGTATCGTATGTAGATTATCCTTTTAAGACTTCATCTATGGAGAATCACGTGCTTTTGAAGAATAGTCTAGAAGCATTGCACCATTAAAACTTATTTTTTATAATCAAAATTTAACTTCGTAATATTTACCAAACAAGCAGGAGAAGCCAGCTCCCTATATCCAATAGGAAGCTAGCCTTCAAAACACCTGTCGCAGGGACACCCTTGATTGGTTGGTTTTGACACTGGTCACGAGAGGTCCAAGGGGCAAGGGGTATGTCGCATATAAGCTGTGTGTGCGTATGAATATATAGAGTGTGCCGGTGAAATAGAGTGCTGGCAAGAGAGTGTGTGTCGACGACAGAAAGAGAGAAGTCACATAAACAGATAGTACATAGTTTGTATCTTAAATAAAAGTGTATAAGAAGATATAATCATTCCAATAAATTGTGTGCAACATCAACAGTTGTATTTATTACATAAGAATAATACCGTAATATCATAATTGGCGCTCGATCACAGAGCTATACATACCAATTATATCTCAAAAATTCCATATCATCATAATTGGCGCCCAACGCGCGACCGTAATACAATAATTGGCGCTCGATTACGGAGCTATAAATACCAATTATATCTCAAACATTCCGAAACATAATAACCAAAACAAACCAAAGCACTCTAGAAAATAAAGTAAAATGCCAAAATGGAAAGCACAGCACAAATTTAGGGAGCAGAGGTCTACAAAAGATTTGATCTTTGCCATGTGACAGCTGATGGGAAGAAGATATGAATTTTGAAAAGACTTTGTAATGTTATTTATGAACGTGGAGAAGGGAAATGATAGTGTGGATTAAAATAAAGATTGGAAAGCGATGGAGGAGGCTGGATTGAAAAGAGGAGTTGTAGCGAGAGTGAAAAGCATATAACATGAGTTGTGTTAAGACAAAGAAGTGGTATAAGAGTTGGTTCCAAATAAACAATGGAGTGAGTGAAGCAGGGAATCTCCCTTTCACCATTACTATTTGTAACGGCAATGGAAATGGTGATGAATAAAGTGACAGGAAAAGTCTGGGAGGAAAGAATGAAATTCATGATGTCTGTTAATGACTTTATCGTATGGGGGGAGAAGGAAGAGGAAGTGCAGGAACAACTACAAGAATGGGATGAGGAAGGGAAAGAGTGAAGTGATGGTAATGACAAGGAAGAGGATAAGGCCTAGTAAAGCTATAGAGTTGGGTGGAGTAGAGCTGAGAAAAGTACAGAATGTAAAATATATTTGAAGTGTGATTGAGAACAGGACAGCAAGGATTGTTGTTCTACAGGTGTGTAAGAGACTTGCTATGGAGAAGAGAAGTGCCCTTGAAGTGTTGTAAAGGGCATACTTTGTACCCATTGTCACATATGCAGCAGAAACATGGACATTGAATATAAGAGAGCTTATGGAATTGGAGGCTATGGGAATGAAGTTTATAAGGAGCAGGTTAGATTAGGAATGAAGTTATCCGGGAAAGAGTACATGACATAGTGGCGGAAGCAAGACTCTGATGGCATGGGCATGTAATGAGGATCGATAAGGAAATCCGAGAGGATGTCAAAGAGAATGATGGAGATGAAGTATGTAGGAAAAATAATGGAAGTGAAGCCAAGAAAGAGATGAGGAGAACAGATAAAAAAATTGTGCAGGTTAGAAGAGAAGAATGGAAGCAATTAAAGGAGGCAGAATGGTGGAAGGATATAGGAAGATGGAGTCATTTTAGTAAACTGACTCGGCCACAGGCTGGAAACAGTTGATTATGATATGATAGGACAGGGGTGTAGTTACTAAGGGTGGGAGATAGGTGGGTGAGGGGTACACCCCTTATTTATTTCTACTGTTTATTTTTATTTGAAAATGTTTAATGCCTTAAGGTCAGAGAAATTCTGAAAAATAGAACAGATTAATTTAAAGCAGAAAGTTAAAAACTAAAGCAGGGTCGAATCCACTTTACCTTGAATCTAAATCTTTGAAAGCTGTGTTGACTTTTCCATTCACATATGCACTTCCTTACATTTAGGGGCCATTTATCTTCTCCAAAGCAGGTCTCTTAAGCTTAGTACACACTTGTAAACATTGTTGGCAAACATTGTTTCGCGTCCAGACTACAATGATGGAATATTTGTTTCCCGTACAGAGTTCAGTTGAGTGAAAGATGTCTGTTGATATGTAGCTAGAAAACAGAGAAGAAGAAAGCGGTGGTGGTTTTGTGTTCATTTAGACTAACTGAAAAGTGTCCACTTATTTTATTTTAAAATCCTGATTTCACGCGATTTTTACAGTCCTCAACTGTCACATCCCAAAACAGTGTATTTGTATGAACTATTTCAATCAGTTCCAGAGTTTTTTCAGCTGACCACGACATGACAAAAGGAGATATCAGTAACTGATGTAGTCGGGGCTGTATGCAAGAATGGTTAGTGGACTGATAGTGTGGTCCCGAATACACTATCGCTCCACCTTTTAACCTATGATGACGCAAGCAAACCCACACTAGTGTCAACAAAGCATCAAAATAGCATAGTCAGACCGGCCCACGTTGCTTGATGCCGGAAATGTTGGCCAACATTGTTTCTTGTAAACCATTTGAAATGGATCATGGGAAACATGCTTTTCTCACTGGGAAACACAAAGGCAACATGGAAAAATGTTGGCCAACAGTCAGGAAACAGTTGGCAAACGATGTTTCCGGGGAAATGTTTCCTAGTGCATAAACACCTTTAGAACTCTCTCTCTATATATAAATAAAATCAATTAGCTGTGAAAGGTAAATAGTTAATAAAAACACACTTATTAAAAAGTTTTTAATACCGCATTATTATGATTACAAAGCTAATTTTGCTATTACAACTATTTACAAGTTTATTCTTCGACTGATAAACATTACATTTTTACACGTTTCCGATCATCCATTCTAGGACGTCCGATGTTCTTCTTGTTTCCGTTTTGTTGTTTGTCCTTTGTTTTGTTGCTAAGAAGAGGATGGATTTCTAAAACATAAAAAATACATATGTATGTACACTTTATCTAACCCCGAAAAATACAGACTTACCTTGTATGTTTCCACTATAACATAGCTTGTAAGATAGGGCCATAGTGTAACGAGTAAAGGAAAGACTGCTAACTTTCAGGGTGAACAAAGCGTGTATATAATTAGTCTACTTCCCTTGATCCTCCTAGTCTTAATAGATTCACCAGGATGAGGAGTGGCTTTGGAGAAAACTAAACTCATTAATAAAGTATGTTCAGCGTAGGAATTGTTTTCTGAAAGGCCATTTTCCTTACCAGAAATATATTATATAGTGGGATATTGGTAGGAAAAAAGACCTTTCAGAGAGTAATTCCTACCGTGAATGGAGTATACCTGTTCAGTTTATACACATATATGATAATTACTCTAATGGCGTAGGGATGAGGAAGGAAGTATTTTAGAGGTAGTCTAACTGCATTCGCGTGGAAGGAGAATGGTAAACCATTTAGGAAAAAATACCCTCAGTAGATCCGACGAGGATTCGAACCCCGATCTACCCATTCTCAGCAGGCCAGTGGAACACGAGAGTGAGGCCTTGGAGAATCGGGTAACTGAAGTGAGTCTTTGGTTTGGTTACGTTTATATATTTTATGTAGCTTGAATATTAACTAGGCTACTATTAAAATGTGTGGTGGATGATAAATGGAGGTTCTTGTATTTTCTGCTTACTAAGACCATAAGAATAGTTCTAATGTATCATAAAAAAAATATATCACCTAATCATGTGTGAATCTGAGAATTTTTATTTCAAAATGAATATAAATCTTTTTTTTACAAACTCAAATTGAAACTGAACATTTTACTATGAAAATGTTCTAAATTATTTAATTTTTAATAAAACTAAATTATTTACGATTTTTTAAATAGAAATTAATAAATTTAAATGAAAAAAATTGCTATATTATTAATGTAATGGAACTCACAAATTTCTATGGTGTGATTGGGAATCAATTTATATAACACACTCTACGAACACTTGAATGGGATTCAAACCCCCCTCCATCTCCCCATCCAGTCTAATGGGAGAGTGAAGTGTTAGACCATGCAAACACCGATGCAGGTAGTGAATTAATTTAGAAAACAATGTTTGGACAAGATTCCCTTACCTAGGTAGTATACCATTCATCCTGATAGTTTTAAATTCCTTAATATCATTGGCATTCCTAGTAGTTATGAGTGGTTTAAGTTCTATAGCTCAAAATATTTCTTACCAAGTTGGTTAAGATTTTATTATATTATATAATTATTTATTATATATGTTGGAAGTTTTAATTTACTAGAACTGTTTAGGCATCAAAAATATGTTTGGTTTATTGTAATTATAAATTTTTTCAAGCACAGTGTCTTAATACCCATTTAGGTTATGCATTTATGTACTAATTATGCTTGTGGTTTTAGGAATGAGAATGATTATACTTAAAGGTAGTGTACTCGCATTTGTGTAAAGGAAGGGTGAAAAACAATTTCCCCCTTAGTACACTCGACTAAGATTCGATCTTCAATCTCCTCATCATCAGCAGTCTAGTCTATCGTGAAGAGGGTATTAAGTCGCTTAATTTTCACTATAGGTTATTCCAGGTGGCACCACGATAATCCTCAACACTCACCATCAGAAGGAGCTCCCTTCAATTCGATATCGTATGTCCGATACTTGTGGAGGGTGGGGGAGTTATTGTCTCCCCATTCCTTGTGCTGAGGTAACACAGTTGGAGGGGGAGGGGCCGCCCACCCGTCCTCCGGGTCCTCCACCTCGGGGGCTATCGGCAGGAACTCTAGAGTGTCAGTGTCTTCCTTCTCCTCGTCAGAACTACAGAAAGCTGCTACGGGATCGATGGAGCATGCGTCCACCTGGTGCGGTTCAAACAACATTTCAAGTTGATACAAAAAACAAAAAAAATCCTGGGGTCTTTTAATGTGTGGCGGGTACACTTTAAAATAGGGTACAAGCAATGGTTCCCTTATTTTTAAATGACACATTAATGAGTGAACTATAAATGTCTCTATTTACGTAAATCAAATTATAGTTAAATATTGTTTTTAAATTATTCGGTTTAGAGAGAGAATAACCTATCATTTGATAAGGTTAATGAGTTTAAATATTAAGGAACAATTTTAGTTCGCAATAAAGATATTAGATTGGAAATTAGGAAAAGAATACAGTTGGGAAATGCATGCAATTATTCAGTCGGTAAGTTGTTAACATCTCACCCACTCTAAAGAAATGTAAAACTCAGAGTTTTACAAAGCAATAGTTTTACCTGTTCTCTATGAGTGTGAAACAGGGTCGCTTACCTTAGATAGTGAAAATAAATTTAAGGTGTTAGGAAACAAGGTGCTTAGGAATATATTTGGTTCAAAAAGAGATTAAGATATTGGGAAGTTGATGAAGTTGCCTAATGATGAGTTACATAAACTGTACACACCACAAGACATTGTTAACAGAGTCAAATCTCACAGATTACAGTAGGTATGACATGCAGCACGAATGAATCTAGAACTGTGTTCATGGTATTGTAAACCTAATAGAAAGAGATCCATGGGAGGATAACATTAGAATGTACCTGAAAGAAATAGGATGTAATGAGGTGGACTGGATAGGCGGCGTACTTTTGTAAGTACGGCAGTAAACTTTAGAGTTCCTAATGCCAAAGAGTAAGTAATATATCTTTTTAATGAAAACCTCTTTTTACTTTTGAAATATAGTTACATTTGGAAGAAGAAACAGGAAAGGTGGATAGACTAGCTTACCTTGGTTCTATATTTTAAGGCTCGTCCGTATCCATAATCAATAAAACAAGCAGTCTTAAAACACTTTGGGTTTATTTACTGTGTCAAAAGGATAAGTCTAAAAATAAAATGTGGGATGTAGTTGCCACCACGAGAAAGTAATAAAGATAAATGTACAAGGATGTAAATTTACCTTAGATGACAAACTATTTAAAAGTTACATTCAATAACCGACAAATAAACCTGTGCAAAGCCTAAATATTTGAGTTGAAACAAGATTCACATTAGATTTAAAATAACAAATTCAATTATATCTTAAATTTTTATTTGATAAAATATAATTAAAAATTTGAATTTAAAAATTCAATCTTTGAATAGTTACATGTGGTTTTGAAAAAAATATCAACCTGTAACTAAAATAAAATCAATTATTTTATCATGACATTTTAGGTAGTACGTAAATTATGTGTCTGTATTTAAATTTTATACTTGACGCAACAAAAAATTAAATTCGATAACTTTACATATTTGATTTAGAATAAATTCAAGTTAGTATGTAGATTCAAATTCTATTTTAAAACGAAAATCTTGGGTTTTCATAGATTAGCTATAAACAATCCTAACCTCAAAGTCATCATCTTCCTGTTTGGGTCCCAGCTCGACCAGCTTGTCCTTGTCACTCAGGTCAAACTCTGACTCCCTCTCCTCGTATTCAACATTTTCGTCCAGCTCCTTGAAATCGGGGGCAAAGGCAGACCAGTTCTCCACCTGGTTCTGAGCCCAAACTGACACCACGCCACTCGAGATGGAAGCAACGATTGGGCGCACCGGATGCCACTACACATTCCAATCACCACGACATACAGATATATGTCTAGTTGTTTTTAAAATGTATTTTTGTATCAGATTATTTAAGTTCAAATGATCAATACATCCTGACTTATTCAGAGTTTTTTTTTATTTTGTTTATTTATTTGAGGTATTTAAAGTGAACTTTCTAAACCGACTGATTATATCAGAGCAAGAGAATGTTTTCTATGAGTGGGGTCGAAAGGGCCTACCAACTTTGATGGGAAAGGTATTGTCACGTAGCTTCCAGGGTTCTTTCACATTTTTAATCAATCATGAAAAGATTAACTAAACAAAAATCCATATATAAGTATTAATGGAAGCTTTCAATAACTTTTTAATCAGTAATTCAGATAAAAAAATATTCCTACAATAACAAATTTTAGTGACTTTAATCAATGTTGGTGGTCGGAAGTGGGCTTCATTTAAAAATCAGGGTTTAGTAGTAAGTTGCAGTTTTTTTTTTTTTTACATCCATCAATGTTTCCAGCCTGTGGCTTGGGTAAGTTTTTATTCAAGACATATATTTTACACTACCGGCTTGCTAGGCCTGTCTTAGCTTCATATGCCTTAGAATCTAACTAAAGACTAGGACAGGCACAACAACCAGTCCACCGCCGTTAATTCCTCACCAACGATAAATTTTTCAGCCATGCCGGTAATCAAACCTGAGACCCTTAGCTCAGTAGACAGACATGCTACTGAATAAGCTAAGGTGTCGGATTAGCAAGATGCAGGGGTAAAAGAAATTAATATAGGCGCACTTGATTGTAAACAAACTATCTTTTTGAATCATAATTTGAATAGCTACAAGAATGGAATGAGGAAGTGTGAAGTGAATTTTAGCATGACAAAGTGTGAAGTGATGGTAATGACAAGGAAGAGGGAAGAATGGTGGAAGAATAGAGGAATATGGAGTCATTTTACTAATCTGACCCGGTCACAGGGTGGAAGCGATAGATTACGATGATGATAATAAAGTAATGTTATCAATGTTGACTGCAAACTACAGTTTGAATGACATGAATCATGAATGGAAGAAACTAGAATCCTGTAAAAAGTGTTGACTGGCAAACGCAACAAGTGGAAAGACCTAGACGCAGATGGGAATAATGGACCTGAAAGAGGTAGGGTGTATTGAGGTGTATTGGATAGAACTTATTCAAGATAGGGATATATAGGTGAACTTTCAAGCATCAAATGTCATAAAGAAAATATTTTCTAAGAGTTTATATTAGAATCCTACTGTAAATCTTCCTATTTATGGGAATAAACAAGTGCATTTGGGGATATTCTCGCTGTGTTTCATTTTTTATTTGTGGGTATAAAAATAGGTTCCTTCGTGGCTGACACCTCTAATCATATACGTAGATACGGGCGGATACATACCACAACGTCCAGGAGCAACTCCCCCTTTGTGCCGTGTAGAATCTTCACCAAGTTTCCAATGCTCTTCTCCCAGATATAGATTGCGTGCTGCCGAGCAGAGCCAGCACATATGTACTCTCCGTCACCAGAGAAACAGCACTTCTTCCACATGGTTCTACATCAAACATACGATATTCAGTGTCAGGCCTTAGCTCAATCGATAGCGTGTCTGTCTACTGAGCTAAGGATCCCAGCATGGCCAAAAAATGTATCATTGGTGAAACATGGGTTTACCCTTTCACAGTGATGAATTAATGGGCTGGATGTTGTGGCTGTCCTAGTCTTAAGTTAGATTATAAGGCATATGAAACTATGACAGGCCTAGCAAGCCGGTAGTGGAAAATATATCATTTGAATAAAAATTGACCCAGGCTGGAAATTGTAATGGATGTAAAGTAAATATTCAGTAGAGTTGTTCTACAGGTGTGTACGAGACTTGCTATGGAAAAGAAAAGTACCACTGAAGTGTATAGGGCATACTTTATTGTACTAGGAGAGATAGGATTATGAATGAAGATGTTTGGGGCAAGTGTTTGAATTACAAGGGGTACATGATGCAGTAAAGGAAGCAAGTGTGAGATGGTTTAGGCACTTAATAAGGATGGAAAAGGAAAGAACCATGAGGAGAATTATGGTGACAAAGTATGTAGGAAAAAAATACAGCAAGGGAACCCAAGAAAGAGATGGGAAGAGTATTATTATTTTGGTTTTAATCACAAGAAACTATTTAACTATTTTAATACCTTTAAAAAAATAACTCAAAACTTAGTATCTATTTTAAAAAATTATTATGATTTGAGTCTTGAATCCATGAATATTACTTGTAGGGTCCCATCATTAGTATACACTAGAATATATGCGTCAATACACTTGATTCTTGATGCAAAAATGTTTAACTATGACAGACCTAGGCCTACCCTAAATTTTTATCATTTTATGATTTTGAAATAGGGATTGTTTGTCTCTGAGTACATTTTAATTATACTGGATTTCTTAAAAAAAATATATAATGGAAATACCGGAAATATACTGGAATTTCAAAACTAGTGTCAGGTAGACACCCTGTTAGAGGAATTTCAAACCTATCGCAGACTGGCTACAAAACTTTTATATTATAAAAATTCCCTGACTTCCATGGTTTTCCAGAAGAAAAAAAAAATCGATTTTTCCTTCCTTTGTGAATGATAAATTTTTTTTTCTCCATAATTTATTACAATAAATATTAGTTCAAAAAAAATGAATCCTAATCAATACTAAACTTTGCCATTATTATAATAATGTATTTTACAGTGTTATATTAATCACAACTTGTGAATGTGAGGAATGCCAGGCCTCTGCCGTGGTTCGGATTCCACGTTAAACTGTAGGTCCTCCATTTCATCTCACAATCACCCTACCTTTACACATTAGCGTAAGTGCGTATAACCCGAACGGGTAGTAAGACACGGTGCTAATAATAATAATAATAATAATAATACAGTGTTATATGTCCGAGCTATTATTTTGTAGCCCTGTGTAAATGTTATATAGTAAACAAACGTTCAACCATCTCATGTTATAATGTCTTATCTAATAAATGTATTTTATTGACACGCGCATGTTTAGCCAAGTATTTAAATTAAGGTTGACCCGTGTGGTCTTGGAGTAACGTACTCGCTTCAGGACCCTATGTTCACGAGATCAAACCAAACAAAGCCGAGGTCAACGGATTTTTTTCTTGAGCGATAAAAATCCCTAGCACAACTCTCTTTGAAAGGGAAGAAAAGTCGTCGGTTCCATATCGATTGTAGGGGTGTAAAAGATCCCTGGACATTAAGTGAAAATAACTTTCCCAGCAAAATTGATAGGCTCTTTCACACTCACTCATAGAAATTCTCGTGTACTGATATAATTAGTAAGTTCAGAAAATGCATATTAAATACCTCTAATAAATAATACATAAATAATTTTAATAAAAGGGCGTTTTTCTTATTTGTAATTAAGTTCTATGAAATTTTCTGGTTTTGCCTGACATATAAAGAATTGCAAACTTTTCCAGGTTTTCCCTGCTTAAAAACATGCAAGAAGTAGAGTTTATGAAAGTGATACTTGTGTAAAAAAAAAACCTTTGGTAAATATTCACAGATTAAAACTGTAAAGTGCAAAGTATGAAGGCAGTACTTACTTGTTGACCAAATCTTGTAGCTTTTGAATCGGTTCTGTTTCGCCGTCTTTGCCGCAGGCGAGAACTTCTTTAGTATCATAAACTCTTATTACTCGGTCAGCTGTGTTGATAAGAAAACAACTAAATAACAAAAGAAAGAGAAAAAGGTGTGAGCAACATTTTAATTAAATGGATATGGCAAATTCAGTAATAAAACCAAATGTGTGTCAGATACATATTTTTTACCATAATTATCATGAAAATCTCAAGTAAATAATTTAATAGACATTGAAAGGGCAAGGCCTCCACACTGATAAAAATGTATTTATTTGACTTTTCATCACCATGTTTTGATATCTGTTCAGGTTATACATAAACAGTAAAACCTTGGATTGCGAGCATAATTCGTTTTGTAAACGTGTTCATAATACAAAGCACTCGTATATCAAAGTGAATTTCCCCCATAAGAAATAATGGAAACTCAGATGATTCATCCCACAACCCAAAAATATTTAATCTAAGAATGATTAATACCTTTTTTATTTTCGTTATTTAAATGTAACTTTCCTGTAGTCAAATTTATTTACTAAATTTAATGGTGGCTGGTGTGAGGTCGACGAGAGAGTTAGGAGGAGGAGGTGGGTTATTGTTTAGGACGACTTTCACTGTCACTAACGGAATCACCGCTATCTGTTGAATCACTGAAATATTTATTATTTTGTGCGACTTTGACAAAGATCCTATCCAATGACACTGCTCGTATTGCAAGATATTCGCTCGTTTATCAAGTTAAAATTTATTGAAAATTTTTGCTCGTCTTACAAAACACTCGCAGACCAAGTTACTCGCAATCCAAGGTTATACTGTATAGGAGAATTACTTTAATATGGTAGGGATAAGGAAGGAAGAATTTTGGAGGTAAAATACCAGCAATTGCGTGGAAGGAGAGTGGGAGATTATTTAGGATAAACCACTCTCAGTAGACTTGACAGGGATTCTAACCCCGATCTCCCCATCATCTGCAGGCGAGACTAACATCAGTGACGGCTTAAGACTATTCGGTCAGTGAAGCAGGTAATAATTTTAATCTTGAAGTCAAATCAAAGTTTTTGAAGCTTCACACACCACTAAATCTTACAATTTATATCTGACAACAACTCACTCCCCTCGTCTGGCAAACTCGATGCTTTTCACTGCAGTTGCGCTCGTGGTCCCTTGGGTCACTTTGAACGACGCCTTCAATGAGAGTTCGGAAACCGTCAGAACTGAGACTTTGCCCCTTCCATTTCCTGTGTACACAAACTCGCCCCGACGATCAAACGAGGCCACTATATTTAGATCAGACTGTAAATAAACAATAAGGATTTGTTCTTATATTTGAATTATAAACTAACCTAATGATAGAACAGACATAACACCCAGTCCTCCTGCTGTTGATTCATCAATGTGAAAGAGAAATTATAAATGTCAGCAATTATTAGCTTTAAGGCCATGCCAGGGATCAAATCTAGGATTCTTAAAAATAAGCACACTACCGATTGAGGTGAGATGTCACATCGTTTCTTGTTGAGTGCGACAAGACCGTAGTCAGGGGGGGGTTTTCGAGGTTCAAACCCCCCCCCCCCCCCCCC
>CABFWO010006654.1:1098-20257 GCA_902155825.1 Timema genevievae | reverse complement strand
CGTCACAGTATCATCTTTGTATTCACATGTGTAGACACAGATCACCTTCTTCCTCATCACATCAACATAAGCTCCACCACGCGTTGTCCTTTGGAACACAACAACAATCTACTTCAAAGACCCACGCATGAAGAAATCTAGCATCACTTACACCGGAATTGGCATGAGAGTACATGAAGAAATCTAGCATCACTTACACCGGAACTGGCATGATAGTACATGAAGAAATCTAGCATCACTTACACCAGAACTGGCATGATTGTACTATGAAGAAGTCTAGCATAACTTACACCAGAACTGGCATGATTATACATGAAGAAGTCTAGCATCACTTACACCGGAATTGGCATGAGAGTACATGAAGAAATCTAGCATCACTTACACCGAAACTGGCATGAGAGTACATGAAGTCCTCTGGATGATATTGCCAATCTCCTTTTTCTGTCCACAAATGAAGACAGAGTCTCAGCTTAAATATAACAGCAGAACGTACAGACCCTATCATTAATTTATGTCAATGTGTTATTCCCTACCACATACACTTGTTGCTAAACATGAAACATTGATCCTCAATTTCCTAAGCTATTACCGAATTACCGAAAGCTAAGAGTTATTTTAATAATTAATAATAATTTGTGTGAGAGCACTCATAAAAAGTAGTTTGAACCTCTGGAAACCAAACTATCTTCTAAGTTTAGGTATCGTGTCATGCTCTTTTCTCTTGTAGGCATCGAACTCAATGTATGTAATCGCTTCCACTTTCCACTAACCTCATCCCTTCTTTGGAGAAATTATTTTCCTACTCATTTTGTTTCCAAAAACCCTAAATTTATTTTGGTCAAGCAAGGTAAAAAATTATGTTTTACGTCCATAAAAAACTGGCGAACCTTTTTTTAATTCTAAATTTTAAATTTCTTGACAAGATGCAAGATGTTAACAAATTACTGACCGATTAATAGCATCCATTTACCGACTGTGTTCTTTTCCTGATTTACACTTTACCATCGTTATTGCTAGCTTATACACTCAAACCTATTTTGTTTTATGAGAGGGATTAAAAAATGATTCACGTTAAAACTACACACTAGGTATCTGGCAGAAAATATGGTTGCTCCTTAAGGATGTTTCCTACCTGTGACGTCACGTCAGGTTGAGATAGGATTTCCTATGTTAGTGAATTTACGTTTCAGTCAGCGAGTTTTAAAGCAATAACGTTGAAACAAAAAGCCACTGCTTTTTAAATCATTCTAAAAAATAATCCTACAGTGTCACAAAACAATTATTTTTATCTTTAAGTATTTTTTAAAAAAATATTCTTTTATAAATCATCTACAACTTAGTATATTTGTCTCGGTAACGAAAATGTCCTGCAGGAGTCTTCCTGTCAGGATGTAGATTAAAAAAGTTACATGGAAGCTTAATTTGGTCTATCTAGAATAGTAAACAAGAAAAATGTAATTTTAGAAAACAAGTACCTAACTGTTTTCAAGGCGCAAATATTACAGTGACTGTAAACTCGTCAGAGGAAGAGGGAAAGTGTTATCAGTAGATAAACAAGAGCCCTCTCAGGGTGAGATTCTCATTTTCTTCCCTCTCTTTCTATTTCGTACATTGGTGTCTAAGTGAGATAGTGGTTAGACTGCTTAGGTGCGTACGGTCCCGTCAAACCTTTCTTGCCCCGGAAACTGCCCTTGAGTCACTCTTGCAGTACATCCCTTCTTGTAAAGTTTTAATCCAATAACCAAATGACAATATTATCGTACATACCTCAAATAGCTACATTACCTCATACTATCCTCCAATTTTAACTAATATTAAGGGTGACCTGGTGGTCTAGGAGTAAGGTGTCGGACTTTTGTGCTGGGGGTCCGGGGTTCAATCCTTGGTCCCGGTACAGATTTATCTGATTGTCCAAACCCTACCTTCACCTCTGACAAGACGTGTATTAATCACAACTTGTGAATGTGAGGAATGCCAGGCCTCCACCGTGGTTCGGATCCCACGTTAAACTGTAGGTCCTCCATTTCATCTCACAATCACCCTACCATTAGACATTAGCGTAAGTGCGTATAACCCGAACGGGTAGTAAGACGCGGTGCTAATAATAACTAATATTAAATATTATTTCACTAAAGGCACTTATTAACGATGATTGAAAATAAACCCAATTCTATCATACTAAAGATAAAAATAAAGTGTTATGTTTGTATCACGGGTATCCGTCATTTCCAAACGTTATCATTATACATGATATTAAAAGACAAGCCAAAACTAGAAATGCTTCAAAAAAATTTTTTTGCTAAAGAAACAAGGTTTGTTTAGTGTTCCATTTATATTTATTCGATGCAGCAACTACTCTTTGAAGAAATAATATGATATTTTTCAGATATTATTTTATGATTGTTTTTATAATTTGTGTTTATGTTACCAAGTCGTTAAATAACAAAATTATTTTAGACCTACGCTTATGTTTAACCAAAAATACCGGGAAAATACATGGGCTGTATAAAATTATGAATGGTGCTAAATTTGTAAGTGATATGAAAAGTAACATTACTGGTTCAAACGCTGTAGATTTTAAATTACTTCACCAGAGATAAAACCTTTCTCAAGTAGACACGTTTTAAATATAGAGTTCCAAATCACAAGTAGCTATCTGCCTGATTAAACTGTAATATACTGTTCTTAAAAACATGAACCTAAATTAAAGGATCCAATACAATACAATACATACATACTTAATAAAAATGTAGCTCACGACTTGAAAACTGTAAAACTTCTTAATAATAAATTGAGTGTTTTAGCAATATTGATATATGACCCAGTAAATGTTTTATTTAGTAACTGTACCAAAGTTAGATGATTGATTGTAAACTACAGTTATATTAATGGAAATAACTTATAAAAACCGTACCAAGCAACGAAGAGTTTTTCAATATTTTACTGAAACGTCATATTTGTGTTTTTTTAAGTTTCGCTTTTACATTATGTAGACATAGATAAATCAAATTCTTCTCCCAACAAACATGCTAATCAAATGTGTTTTAATTATTGGCTCAACTTGCAGATATATTAAATATTACTTGTAATTAGGGATAGGCTATGCGTAAAGATATAAGCAAGGCCGTAGCCAGGGGAGTTTTGGGGGTTCAAATCCCTCGAAATTTATGAACAAAATATATATGGTTTTATTTATGGTTCTAACAATATCAAAATTAAGGTACAAGTACAAATTTAGGGGGATATTTCACCATAAAAAAACACTTCAGAGCGCTTCTAGAGATATTTAATATTTAGAAATTTTCCTAGCCTCTGACAGTTATGGTGATATGTTGCCATGAAAAACCCTTCAGATAGCTTCTAGAACTGTTTATAGTTTAGAATTTTTTTCTAGCCTCCGGCAATTGGGTTATGTGCCCACCAAACCCCCCCCCCCCTGAAATTATTGGTTGACTACAGCCTTGCATATAGGTGATATATGTGCATACATGTGGATAATAAAGAAACATCATTGATAAATTGGACATATGAAGAGTGAGGTGGAAATAAATTTTACTGCTATCTGAGCTAGAAAAAGCAAAACACTGAAAAATGTAAAAAAAAACTACCTAGAAATATATTACGTAACCAATAAAGATGGTAAATTTAATCGATTTCCTGTGCTGAAAGTTTGGGGTGGATAGGGTTTACATAATTAACGAGTCTACGCCGTTATAACGTGTTCCTCTATTTCCAATCTTTCACTTCGAAGCAAAGAATATTAGAGGTTCCCGTTTTGCTCAGGCGAGGCGTTAATCCACCGATACTAAGGTTTTGGATTGGAATATACACAATTTATCATAAAGCTTCATGGCATAGAACAAGTTACAGTATCTGTCCCGATTTCGATCAACAAATATAACCTGATTCACACAATTCTGGTAGAAACTTGTAATTTTCAAGATTCAAGATTGGCTTGGACCAAAACTATAAATATTCCTAGTTTTTATTAATATTTATTTATTTAAATATTACTGTGTGTCAATACATTTTATTTATACATTGTTCCTACAGTTTTATATATTATTTAAATTATGTATATGTAATTCCGGTCAAGATGAGTATTATAGCATTTATTAAGATTTCATTATTCAAATAAAGATCAGATTTATTTGTGACCTCCAAAGTGATTACATTACGTTATAACTATAAAGTTAACCTTATTCTAAATTATTTATTTTTGATTACATTCCCTCCTTGATATCAATTATTATTAGATCATTAAAGGAGTCATATTCATAATTTCCGGTTACCCTAAAAGGCAGCGGACTTACCTTTATTGATTATATTATGGTCCTAGCTTATAAGCTATACCATAGTGTAAAAATTCAAGGTAAGCTTACTAGATTACAAGGTAAATGGAGGTTACATAAATTACTTTATCGACAAGTTCAAATATTATTATAAAATAATTGGCGATTGAATTTTTTTTTTCAACATGTTAATATTTTAAACTTCTCATACATGTAGTTCAAACAGTATTCTACATTATTAGTTTTAATATATTCCAATGTTATCATTATGTTAAATATTAAACAAAAAATATTTCAAGTACAATAAATAGTAAATATAATTATCATTGCATTAAAATAAAAAATATTTAAGCTTACACTTTAATTGTTTATAATTGTATGATTAAGAACACAATTATTTGGAAAATGAATTACCTCCAATATGATTTTTGTTAAGCCTTTAAAGTGTCCTAAATTGAAATACGAAGGTTAAAATATATTTAATTTATTTGACCATATAACTATTACTTTGTTAGCATATGTATTTCAATATAATAGTTTTTAGTAAATTATTTCTTGTAGTGATTATTGCAGATCACTTTGTACATATTTTGTTAGATTTTTTTTTTTGCATTCGTAACTTGTTTTGATGAACTATTACACAAAAATAATAGTTTCTAGCTAATTATTTATTCATAGTTTTGTGATAACTTTTAGACACATATTAAAGCTTATGATTATAAAGAAATAACTAAAACATTGTTCCTATTGTAATCTAAAATGTACTAGGTTTCGTAAACATACGTGTGCCACCTTAAAGACATCGTCACTAATTTAATTACAAAGAACTTAAAGCCAGAACAATATTTTATGAGTGTACAGAAGAATTCTTAGAACATCATAAACTGAGTTCAACTCTGAGAAATGTGGGTTTTTGTGAGAATTATAACACAAATAGGTCGTAAATGTGGAGTGATACCATTCATACATATCAGTGTGTTGTGTTAAAGTAGTTCTTGTATTCTATGTAATTATGTTTATTTGAACAATATGGTATGTGTACATATGCCTATCGAACTATAGGTCTCAATCGTAATAAATGGAAATTGTTTAGTGAAAATTTATCACTATGGAAAATTAGTACATTTATTTGAATAAAATAATAATTTAGACCAGAGGCGTAACACGAGGGGGTGTGAGGAATGGGTATAGTCCTGTATTTCCTCCCCTTTCCTTCTCCCCCGACACATGATGAACGTTAAAACCACACACATCACACACACACACACACACACACACACACACATATATATATATATATATAGGGTGGTTTTTTAAGTTGACACAAATACATATCTTTAAAAAATGCAGTGAAGTAAAAAGATATTTCATACAAAGTTGCTTGGTTTTAAGACGCTAACAAAATGACAACATTTATTTTTTATTTAGTGGACGTCCCCAAGGTCATCTCAAGTATAGCACCACACTTGAGACGTACTAAGTCTGACTATGAAACTGGCTCATTGACTCCACCATAAATCAGGTTATATTTTCATGCGTCCTTTCTTAATTTAATACTTAATTCATTACAAGTCAACCATTACCATGTGAGCGACTACTAGCAAAAATAAAGAGTAAACATCATGGAGAGTTATGTGTCGCAAATAATAGTTTTCAGAGATCCTCAAATGCAGGCACACGCACGGCAAAGATATAAATAGCTCTTCGTTATAATACGTTAAGTACTGACCTACATTTCTTTTTTATAAAAATTATAATAATATTTATTATACGAAAAGAAGTTGTAGAGAAATAGTTTATACTATAATTTATATATTTATTGGTAGCTCAAGAGGTAGGCCTATACATTACCGGATTGTTTTTAAAACATAAACTATTAATCTTTTTGATTGGAACATATCCTAAATTAATTTCTATTAACATCTTGATTGTGGCTGTTCAAAAGTTAAGTTAGTCTGTAAGTAATGTATAATCAGTTGGTTTAGAAAGTGAACGTTATATAGTCTTGACAAATAAGTAAATATAATTTATGAGGAATGTTTGTTGAATGTTACCGAAAACCTTTTTTTCCAATACTCTCCCATTACGAAGGGATGGACTAAATTACTATATCTATGAATAAATTAAAGAAACATTAAAAAACTAATAAAAAGGTACAAATAAATATTCCCTACTCATTCCGTTCGTCCTCCATTGTTCGCGTGCTAGCGTTCACTTGTTCACGGCCCGTCGTGAACTTCACGGCCACAAATTAGACAAGTGCTTCCCAAGAAATCCAATCAACTTGACTAATGGAAGCGCCCTCATTAACATAACCACTTCAATTAACAAGTTAAAGTTAATTGATATTGTTGGCTGTTGCCGTGATTTATGTGAAACACTTTCCTTTGCCAGGTTTTTTTTAGCGCCACGTCTTACTACCCGTTCGGGTTGTACACTTTTTGACAGTTCTAATCAGGCGAATGATTGTGTGTGTGTTTGTCTTAAAAAAGTATGGTACTTCACGCAAAAAAGTGAAAATGTGAAAAAAGGGTTAAAAAATTTAAATCTAATCAAATTAAATAAGAGAATAGACAGTGTAAAATTTGTAAAAAGGATTAAAAGGGTAAAACAGTCAAAAAGACCAACGAGGGAAAAAGAGTAAAAAAATCGTAAATCGTAAAGGTCTAAAATTTCAAAAAGGATAAAAGGGGAAAAGGGATAATAAAGGGTAGAAATAGTAAAATGGCAAAAAAATGGTAAAATGGTTGAAATGGTTAAAATTTGTTAAAGGGTAAAAAAGGGGAAACGGGGTGAAACTGATAAAAAGGGTAAAAATTGTAAAAAGGGAAAAGTGCAAAAAAGGTAAAAGGAGTAAACGGGGTGCAAGTGGTAGCTTCAAAGTATTAAAAAAAAGTTTTATTAATAGTATTTACTTCCCACCCTTTTTGGCCATTTTTTACTATTGGCCTTTTTTATCCTTAATGCCCTTAATAGTACACTTTTTTCCCTTTTAAAGCCTTTTAATCCGGTTTACACTGTCTACCATTTTACTTACCATTTAAAAAATTGATTAGATTTATTTTTTCATCCTTTTTGCCATTTTAAAAATCTTTTTACTATTTTTACCGCATACTATTCATCCCAAGCAGGCTGGGTACTTCATGCTAGTAAGGATGATAAGGAAGAAGAAACAAACTTGATAATGAAGCCGAGACTAAAACGTGATGAGAATTGACACGTGAGTGCTGAGTGGATCTGGTCCATTTAGTAATGAAAAATAAACTTTTCCTTCATCACAACTCCTACAATTCTGAAACACGCTTCGGTGGCCGCATGGTCTAACGCGCTAATATCGCAGTAGACTAGACTGCCGAAGACGGGGAGATCGGGGTTTGAACCCGGTTGGGTTTATTGAGGATGTATTTACCTCAATGGTTTTCCACTCTCCTCTCCCCGTCTTCAGCATTCTAGTATAATGTGAGAATAGCGCGTTAGACCAGGCAGCCATCGAAGAGGGTCACGATCAATAATTGAAATAATTAATTATTATAGCCAAACTAGCCTAGCTATAAGGTTATTTAACTCTACTTTTAAAATATTTTCCCCCATTATTTTTGTAAAATATGTTTTAAGTGTCTTCCCCAGCCCCCCCCCAATACAATTCAAATGAAGCCGAAAGAAAAGTAAATTGGTTAAAGGGTGGTGTCAAGGCACCCAAGTGTCAGTATATTTGCTTCAGGGCCCCCGAGGTCGGAGCTTTTTCTCCTAATTACCTGAACAAGGGTCGTTGAGAACAAACAGACCTGGGTCAGGTTAGGTAGGCTCACCTTTTGGGAATACAGGGTGACACCCAACAAAAAAAAAACAAGTTTCTTAAGAATTACGTTAAAATACTATTAGTTCTGTTAGAATATGTATTTTGATTAAAGGTCATGGACCACGACTTTTTTTAAACGATGTAGAAGGAATTTAAAGGAAATAAACTCGCATTTGCTTGTAAGAAATGTTATAGCACTAGAACATACGAAGTTCATTTATATGGGATTCGAAGCATAGCCGCCAGAATCAGTTGAACTAACTCTGGATGTTTTTAAATCATTAAAGTTAATTTCATTACAGATATTTAACGTTCATTTTATGAACCAGTTTATTAGATCAGAACATGACTTACGAAACAACTTAACTCTATAATAGATACAACAGCCAGTTCCCTAGTTATTAATGCGTCAGTATTTAAGGGTGAACCTAAATTTTATAAATGATATTTTTCTTTAAAGCTGTACTGAGAATTAAATTTGGGATCTTTATCTCAGTAAGCAGACGAGCTACCGTCTGAGTTATGTTGTCAAGTAGGATTAATTTCTTATTTTTTTAGCGCCTTGTCTTACCAACCGTTCGGGTTGTACTCACATATGCTAGCTGCACTGATGTGTTAGAGATGATGGCTTATTTTTAATGAAGTGTGCCCGCATTTGTGCAGAGAAAGAGAGGGGAAAACCATTTTGGAAAAAAAATACTCTCATGACACCCCAACCAGAATTTGAACCCCGATCTTCCAGTAATTTGGGGTCTAGTCTATTGTGAGACTGACACCTTAGAGTCTAGACCATGCAGCCACCGAGATGGATATTATGTAACCCGTATTGGTGTTTACAAGGTCTAAAAAATGGATTGCTAGTAATTGAGAGGCCAAAGTTTGAATTTCGGTCAGTTGCACTGAAGGGAATTTTCCAACCCTCCTCCCTGCTAATGCCAGTGAATTTATTCCAAGCAAATCTCCCAAACCTATATCCTTAGATTAAGTCGTTAATAAGCGTGATGTTGATTATAACAATTTTTATTTAGATATATTACTATACGAACGAAGAAGACCTAAGAAGAGTGTGTGAGAAGAGAACCTTTTTAGAAAAACCACCCTCAGTACACCCGACCGAGATTCGAACCTCGATATCCACGTCATCTGCAGTCTAGTCTACTGCAAGAGTAGCGCGTTAGACCATGTGGCCACCGAAGCAGGTCACTCACATTTGGACACACACTAATTCACGATTTTGTACAACCCCTTGTTTCATTATTTCTGCTTCCCCAGCATCTCTGAAACTTTATTGAATCAATTTCTTTTTGAGTCTCCCTGTTGATCATCAAGAAGAGTCCAAGATGACCCGTTGAAATGGGGCTTCAACCCTGGTGCTCCCGGGGCACAGCCCCACGATGTGTGGTCCTCAATATATTACCTAACAATGACGAAAATAAAGGCGATAACTCCCTACATCCCTCAACATCCTTCAACCAACTTTTTTATCTTACTCATTCACATCGCCACTGCCTGGATACAGCTGTTATCACCTATGTCGAGGAATTTAAGACGCGATCCTAATAATTTACTATTTTAAGTGCGGGGTTTAAAAAAGGGCGGATTGAAGGGACATTTAGTTGCGGAGGGGCGGGAGGGGAGAGTGTTTCTACGGTAGCAATGGCTCAGCGGGAGGGTTGACATTTATTTTGAATCCAGTTGATGTATAATAAAGATAATTTTGATTTAGATACACTTTTATGCTATCTTATTTAAATAGCATAAGGCTAAGAGTTTTGTTCATAGCTGCTTTGAAATTAGATTAATATTGTTCTTAGAATAAAAGTTTATTTCGCGTTTTAAGATTACTGTTAAAATTAATTAAAAGTATCTTTGAGTATTTAATCAGAAATTTATAAAATATAAACTTAAAAATATAGATGTTACCCTTGCCCCCCTCTTCTTTCCTCCGTGGGTCTAGGTTGTCAGGATGGGTTGCATCCGAGGCTAGGGGAAGTGACTGGGTTCTGAGTGTGTGGGTTCGTAATTGGCGTTCGGCTTGGATTTTTATGGTTTTTAATATACAACTATGTTCAATTACTAAACGTTATGTTGATAATAAATATTAGAGGATATGGAAAAACTTAATAGATTTACTTAGAATCTCGTGACAGAACGAAGTATGAAAGGAATGCTTGACCAATGTCCTGACTAGCCCTTAGGTGCTTCTACATGGTCTATGAACCCCAGTACCTTAGGCTCGACGGTAGCCCTCCAATAACAGTACTGGTGATCCAACGTCCTGGCTCACGTAGCCCCGAAAACGGGCGGAGTGACCCCCTAGACTCGATGGTGATTAGTCAGCCCTGTTAGCTGAGATACACTACTATTTAACCTGGCTTCCAGCCTGGTTTACCGTGAGGAATGCTGACACTCTGTTTATGTTGTCAGCGCATATTTGTTTACTAGTTGATCTTGCAACTCTCGTTTTGTCATTCACAGTCCACAACACAACAATATTAAACAAACACACGCCATGTCAATTACACATGATTTGAATGTTTCTACTATTGTACTGTACTTACTATCATTGAGATAAATTAAACATTTAAAAAGCGTTGACTGGACCGCTTAAGTCTTTACAGAAGATCAAGGACAGATTTTAAAACTAAAGATCAACGTAAATATCTCATTTTTCCTTTTGTGTTTTTTTTTATCTATTAGAAATGTGTGGATTCAGTTCTTCTGTACTTAGTTCGAAGCTTTTCTTTACTTAAGGATATATTTGATTCCTAGAAAGAAATGTTTGGACTCTACATATTATAGGCTATAAAGTCAAATCTAATAAATGAATACATGCAATGAAATGAGTTTTGTAATCACATAGAGATAGTTTTTCTTTGTAATCAGTGATACTACAGAAAAACCAAAACAATGTGGACCAAAGAAAGAAATGGAAGAGAGAATCACAAATTGTACCGGGTTCGTTGGAACAATAAACTGATGATGATGATGATGATGATGATGATGATGATGAATTTAGTATAAAATGAAAATGTCAAAAATGTGTCGTAAAATGTGCCCAGTTAATTAGTTAAGGTCCTTGCGTTACCCATTTCATCAAGATATTATCCAAAAAACCCATCTAAACTGATATTATATAATAATTCCCTGTAAACAATGGGAGAAAGTTTATAACTAAGCTATTGTGAATGTATTCAAACCTGCGTGTGAATGACAATGACATGGCCAAAAAATATTTAATTAAAATGTAATTATGTCAATTAGTTAACTTAACGTCCATATAATTTTGTTACTATCGTGATTCTTTTAGTATAACCTTACTTTATCTATTCTCCAGACATAACTAGCACTCAACCGTATTTACTTAAACAAATACAGCCCACTTTAGTGGCTGAGCGATTTAAGGCGTCACTGTCGTGTTAGACTGGCTTGCTGGAGACGGGGAGATCAGGGTTCGAATCCAGGTCAGGTCTAATGAGGGTTGTTTTTCCTAAATGGTTTCCCAATATCCTTCCACGCAAATTCTGGTAGATTACCTCTAAAATTCTTCCTTCCTTAGCTCTACGTTATTAGAGTTATTATTATTATTATTATGTGATAGCCTCAACAACTGTTAATAATAATAATAATATTAATAATACTTAGCACCGCGTCTTACTACCCGTTTGGATTAAATGCCTAAGTAGTACTCTAATGGGCTAGGAATTGGGAAGGTTGAATATTGAGGAAGTGAGCCCACAGTTGTGCAGAGGGAGAATGGAAAATCATTTAGGGAAAACCACCCTCAGTTCACCTAAGCGAGATTCGAACCTCGATATTCTCGTCCTCGGCAGTCTAGCTCAACAAGAAACTAGCACGTTAGCTAGCTACGCCACCGAGGCGGGTCATCAATAGCTGTTAAAAACGGTAATGAAAGTCATAATAATACTAAAGACACTATGTACTAATTTGTGCGTGGTGGGTAAGACATCGTACTACCCACACTGGATATCATCCGACGTCTTAGCTCAGTTGGTATCGTGTCTGTCTACTGAGGTTAAGGTCCCTGGTTCGATTCGAGGCATGACGGAAAAATATATAATTGGTAAAATATGAGTTTCCCCTTTCACGGTGATGGATTAACGGCCGGGGGACTGGATGTTGTGTCAGTTCTAAATAATTGAAGTTATCTTGTAAGTCTTGTCGGTTCAGAAAGTGCTCCTTAAATACTTCAAATAATTTTTTTAACTTAATATAATGGAAATACAGATTTTTTTAAAGGTGGCCTCATCAGTTTTTGTAATGCTCAATATGGTCTTTATGATCGGACGTGTGTCTGCTTTAGGGGATTTGTACCAGCATTTTCGAGAAGTAGTGTGTGAAAACGTTTAGGAAAAATTATCTCTATACATTTATAGTAGATAATAAAGTGTATTTCAGTTAATTTCAGCTATATATTCATATGCACAAAACCGGGGGTAGAATGATAAAGAGTTCTCCCCCTCTAATTTTGTCTAATGACAACCCTCCAGGCCAATTTCCTATCACTTACACTTGACACAATTTCCTCTTGGATTAATTAACTGTAATTAATTACAAGGTCGAATGTTAAACGTAGCTATAAAGGGAATAACGTTCTAGTAATATTTAGACCATTTGTCTAAAGTTATTAAACAATATACGGTAAATTTTGATTAATAAAATCTTCCAAACACGGAACTGTTATAACAGTTCCATGTTTGAAAGATGTTATCAGTCAAACTTTACCGTATATTGTTTAATAACGTGGAAGAATATTATAAATAACTATTTACTATACATAGGTGTTATTTACATCTGATTGGTTTTGTTAACTTTTAAACTTTTTATCTATAGACGTTAGTAGACCAATAAATCATAAAATTTGAGAGAGTTGAGTGTTTTTATTCACAAATAAAAAAAAACTTGGTTCCTTGATGTAGGGTATATAAGTTTTGTAAAATACATTTAAGTACTAAATGTGCTGTCGGATGATTTCACATGATTAAATAAAATATATTAAACTATAAGAAGCCTATGTACATTTTTAACAGCTTTCTAAAACTTATTTAAAGTATATTATAAAAAGAAAAGTGATTACATATCTCATTACTAGAAAAAAAAACAGGTAAAGACATAAAACTACTCTTTTTTTTATACACATTTAGTTGTTTTCCCCGTTAAAGGTTTAATTTGACTACGAGAAATTGTTTTCGCACACACTACCTAGGTTTATGGAAAGTGTCATATAGGACTATGTATCTTCCATGTGTCTTTGTACAAGAATTCAAATTCAAGACGTTCCCATGTGCGTAATTCAGTAGCGCGTAAAACATGCGCTAATTTAGTGCTGAGAAATTAATATCACGCCAATTAACATTAATTAATTTTTATCTTGACGTTATCGAGTCAATGAATCTTTAATAAGCTACTAAAAAACTTGAGAATAATAAAAAATATTAGCGAGTTCATTCCAGTGACGATTTTCAAACCAAGATATATGTATTTTTTAATAACCTGTTTGTGTCGTTTATTATCCAGTTTGACATTATTTGCGTGTTGAGGTGCTTAAAAGAAATTAAATGACGACTTTCTAAAGTAGTATTCCTCAAACTGTGGTACGCGACTTACCATCTAACTTGATTAATTATTACAGTTTTTGATATTTAAATCTGATGGACAAACTGACACATATTTTGATATCATGAATATTAATTTAGTAGTCTCTCTTTCTCTCTGTAAATACCTTTTTTATATTACCACCAAACTTATTCTAATTAAGTTCCGTTGCCGATATTACACTTGCACTTGATGGAAGGATAAGTATTGTAATGGAAAGCTTGATTATCTCCAGAATCAAAATAAATGACGTGATAATGTTTTATAAAAAAATGTGATGAGTATTTTATAACACGTTCAAAGCAAACTCACGAAGGATATTCTGACAAGTCCTGATTGAATGAGGTTTTAAAAAAGAATTCTGCTAAGTGACATTGATTGCAGCATGCTCTGAACAATACTGATCCCTCTAGAAGGAACATGAGATATGATAAGAAGGAAATGTCTCAAATCATTTAGAAAATGACGAGCATATGAGCCATAGTAAGAAGGAAATTGCTCAACTCATTCAGGAATTGGCGGGCGCATGAGACATCTATATATCTGGCAAAATAAACCCCAAACTAGTCTAAATCAAGAGCACATAAAAACATTTCCCGTCTCAAGATTGTGTTTTTCACACCATTATAGAACAGCTGATTTTTCCAAGAGTATGCTATATTAACTTTTACTGTGGAAGTGGTAGTCCTTATTCTTTATTAAATTTCAATATTAACTAAAAATACAACTAATCGTAATCTATTTGAAGGTCAAACTATTGAAGTTATTTGAACTATATTCAACATAGGTGGTCTTGGGGTAAAGTGCTCACCTCAGGACCCGATGTTCGTGGGTTCAAACCCAGTCGGATTTGTCTTGAGCGATAAAGATTCATAGCACAGCTTCTTTCAGGGGGGAAATAAAACCGTCGGTCCCGTGTCGATTGTGGGGGTGTAAAATAACCCTGGAAGGTAAGTTAAAATACCTTTCCCGGCCAAATTGGTAGGACCTTTCACTCTCGCTCATAGAAATTCTCGTGTACTGATATAATCAGTCGGTTCAGAAATTGCACGTTAAATACCTCAAATAAATAAATAGTCACGATAGTAAATAAATGGGGGTATAGATGGTAGCACGAGACAGTATAAAAAGTAACGAAACTAAAAGCCGTTTCACCCGACTGAATATAAGAAATAAACTAAACTAAAACATAGTACGAGGCTATAGCTATTATTCCAACAAGTTGTGTATTTGAAACAACAACAATATCATCATCTCGAGCTGATAGCACTCCAGTTATCTAGTCAAGTTTACACAAAAGGCTGTACAGACAAAAGTGTACTTCAAGTTGTCAAACTGCGAATATCCGTGTACCTGCTTTCAGACGCTAGTCTTTTAACTTCCTGTAAAGGTGCTCTGAGGCGTCCCGACGAACTTCAAGCACACAAGTAGTCTACGTCACACATCAACTACAAAGAGCTCAAACTTTTCCTTCACAAATAATTTTGTTGGTGTAGTAAGACAATGCCGGTGTTGTTGGGGTAGCTGTTGACACTCCTGACTTACTGTATGAATTCACAAGTTCTCCGATAAATAAGGGAATAATAACTGAAATATGGTCACGTGACAAGCTCTAGAACCAATCATAAGACATCAGAGAGAACTGCATTGGTCACGGTCTCAATCCATGTGGGGATAACTCATTATGGAGATTTGGTCCAGGCTATAATTGAAATAACTTGTGTTGTTAGTGAATAATTTATTCAGTGTCATTGATGTTCTGAACAGGGTGAATTCGCGGTCAGACACTATTTCACTTCTTAGGGAACTGGGATGATTAAAATGGGATTGGATATATTGATCCAATCTAATGACCAGATAGGAATTATTACGGTCCTGACTGATATTCAGTGATTAATAAAGAACTATGTTTTATTTTGATGAACACAGGTCCTGACTGATATTCAGTGATTAATAAAGAACTATGTTTACTCTTAACGAACCCAGGTCCTGACTGCTCGGTGAATATCACACGAGTGTCGTCACCACCCCTTGACAACAGGGTTGTTTACAAACACTTGGCTTCTAGAAGCTTCTAGAATGTTCTAGAATGTTCTAGTAATGTGATGCAATCGTCCCTCGTCTCTTCCCCTTGTCCTTCGAGAAGATTTTGCCCGGGTGGCTGATAGAGAAATACAAGGATGTTGCACCATTTAGATATTTACTGCGAAATGTAGCGTAAATTATATAAATTTTTAATATTATCATATTATTTAGGATCTGACTATTTCTATAAATTTATCAATAGGGATGTGTAAGATATTGTTACACTCTTGATCAGTAGAAACTATATCAGCTTTGTCCACAATACAACATAAAATCTGCTTGGTAGAACCGTTCAAATTTCAAAACCCTCCGTCCCACTCAATGATTGCCATGCATACACCTACAAACCCTGATACAAGCATACAGCTACGTATACTGTTGTCATGAGGATATTTGAAATAATTAGTTAAATGGAAAGCGGGTTTGTTATTCTTGTTATGTAAGTTATTTTAGTTTTTTTCATGACACAACACACTGATATGAAATAACTCTTATTCTTTAGCTGTGAGTATTATTTATTAACTCTTCATGAAATACGTATATGTAATAATTACTCTAATGTGTTAGGAATGAGGTAGGTTGAATTTAGAGGAAAGGTACCTCAATATGCTTGCAGGGAAAGTAGAAAACACTTTATGAAAAACCATCCCCAGTACAGCCGACCGAGATTGAACCCCAATATATCCGTCTCTGGCAGTCTAATCGATTGCGGGAGTAGCACCTTAAACTATGCGGCCACCGAAGCTGGTTTGAAATAACTAACCGTTACATTGATCTTAAAGAGGTTTTAATCCGCTAGAAAATAAATTATGTTTATAATCAACTGTTTTTAGTTTTCGTTGCAAAGTAACATGGCTAAAACCACTTCGGTGGCTCCATGGACCAAGGCATCACCCTCGCAATAAACTAGACTGCCGATGACGGGGAGAACGGGGTTCGATTCTGTCGGGTGTACTGTTGGTGGTTTTCCAAAATATTTTTCCACTCTCCCGTTCACGCAAATGCGGGTACACGTCCTCTAAATTCAACCTTACTCATCCTTAGCCTGTTAGTGTAATAAATACATAGACGTATAACCCTAACTAGTAGTAAAATGTGGTGAAAGAAAAATGTATCATGGGTCAACATACATTGTTTATTTCATCTCATTCACCCTCCTCATCCTGTTTATTGAGTTTCGATTAGCGACATTTGTAAACATCCTCAACTTCAGGCTCATTTTATCTGGTGTACTGATGACGGGAAGGCTGGGGATCGAATCCCGGCAGAGTGTACTGCGGGTGATTTAAAACTCAAGTCCTGTTTTCCGGTCGATAAACGTTATCTTACGCCATGGCACTATCTCATAATATAAACCATAGTATAATAAAGCAAGGTAAGCTTTTAAGGTAAACGGAAGGCACAAACAAAGAAGACAAAGTTACGTTAGTACTATTTTAAAAACAACACTTGTTTGATCAAACTATTAGAATATCAAAGTATCTATAGCGCGAGAGTAAATACATTTTATCATATTGGTACGCCTGTTTTTATTATGTCCCCAGTGTAAATCACAGGTACAAACAAATGCAGCCACGATATTATTAATCAATATCCGAGTCCTTTTCTTCTTCTAGTGTCACTATCTAAATTCAAATCTTTTGTGTTTAGTCCTACCTGAGGCTCAGATCCAAATTGGGGTGGAGGGGTGGATATTTGAGTAACGAACTAAGTTCATGAAGATGGAGGACGGGAGGGAAATGTTTTCGAGCAATAACTTTGTTTGCATAAGAAGAAATGGATCTATTGCTTGGCCAGACTTGAAGAGGTGTGTGAAAACAAGAGTGGATCAAGCGACGGGTTTTCACAAATTACTATATTACTATTTCTTGAGCCATCTTAAATTGCGCATGCGCATAACGCAGCTTGGGCTCCGTGTTGAACAGACGCGGTGCTGTTTTGGTGAAAATAACTAAAGAAGTGTTGAAGTTTTGTTTTCAGTTTGTTTCACGTGTATTTAAGTAATATTCTATTTAGGTTTTATATTTAATAAAGGATTTTATATTAAAATAGAAGCGTTAATTAAAAAAGTCAAACCTCCACCTCCTAAATTTTCTTCATCTTCTAAAACTGCTGCTTTTCTTCCTCAGTGCTATAACCTGAACTCACACAAGACATTTTGGAGAACGCCATCATAACTAAACTTCACAGGAGCAGACCAGAAAGAAACAACACTGAATTCGAGGGGGGAAGGAGGGACCTTAGCTTAGCTTATCATTCTGTGTGAATCGGCCTTAAGTCTAGCCCAGGCTGGTATGATAGTGAATGAGGGATTGAAGGCTGGTATGATAGTGAATGAGGGATTGAAGGTTGGTATGCTGGTGATTGAGGAATTGAAGGCTCGAATCCGTTTCGGGTGTATTGAGGAAATCTTTATTAAATGGATACCTACTCTCCCTCAAGGAAAATAAAGATACATTACGTTTAAATTTACCTTTACCATCCCAATCCCCGCCTACTAGTGTAAATAAGAATATAGCTCAAAGAAGACGTAAATAATACATATATTAATATTATAAATAATAAAGTTAAAAATTTGGAAAATTTGTAAGTTGTAATACCATCCAAATTATGTAAACAAATATGTATTTATGACTGTCTTGATTATTAATTTTAATCTACGTGTGATTATATCATTATTCATGATAAACAAGAAATTTCACAAAACTAAACTAATCTTTGAACCAAGTAAAGGCAACCCCCCCCCCTTTTTTTTTTTGTCACAGAGAATCATCCTGGTGTCTTAGGTCATTTCTATTCCGGGACCTCATCTTAACTCGGTGTGATGAATTATGATAATGAAGCCCACACGGGTCTCTTGTCATCTCATTCATTATTCTTCTAACAGAGAGCAGCACCCACCGCCAGACTCCAGCGGTGGGCGTGGTCACAAAGGTGAGCGAGAACTTTACGACTAGCTCTTTTTGTTGTTTTTTTGCCGTCTTTCAGGTGATGAGAGATGACCCAGGAGGAAAAAAAACTGCCAAACTTTTATCTACAGCCAAAATATTTACTAGGGAAAGAAAGAGAGAGAGAGAAAAATAGAAAAGTCCGCTTTACTTTTCTCATCCATTCATACATCATATTTGGTATCGTTTGGGGAAGTTTAAAAAAATAAATATGTCAACAGAATAATTTTTTTTACTGTTATTTACCGTACAGTAAACTTTTCTTTAAATTGCTATTTTTTTATTTTTTTTTTACTAAATTTTAAAGCATATTTGAAATAACGTTCTAGAGACATAATTGAAAAAAAATACCCATGAAATATTTCGAAATTAAAAAAAGCAATACATTTGCTCACGTAAAAAAAGGGGGGGGGGGGGAA
>CABFWO010006653.1:10225-32829 GCA_902155825.1 Timema genevievae | reverse complement strand
TGTAGCAATTATTCTGATGTTTTAAGTACATTATATTCTTTTAAGCTCTTAGCTGAAGGTAAATGTTACTAACACACTGTAACGCACTTATAGTATGTTCAAAATCTCTTGTGCCTTGGCTGAGTTCGTATCACGCTAGTACAAAGAAATTTCAACCTTACAGGGAATCGAACTAGCAAAGTTACTAGAACTGATTAATTTATGCACTCAGTCATAGTGCCTTAACAATATTGACCATGACATGGAGCCGATGATAAGTCAAATATAGTTAAAACCTTTAAAGTTAATGAACTTTTGTGTTCCTTATGCCATAAAGTAAGTAAGTAGTTAATACCCAACCGCCTCTGTGGTCTAGTGGTCAGATTTCCTGACTTCAGATCCCGAAGTCCCGGGTTCGATCCCCAGTGCTTCCAATTCTGTCTGAAGCAGTGGGTCTGAAACTGAACCCAAATCAACCTCGCGAGGACAAATGAGGCGCTACTTGAATGAATAAGTAGCGCTTCAGTCTAGAAAACTGAGATAGAAGGCTGGAGGGTTCGTTGTGCTGACCACATGGCACCCTCAACCCGAAAATGTTGGCACTATCTTCGCCAATATACGGCAGCCTCTCACTAGTTTTGTTTTATCAAATCAAATCCCGGTCGAATCTGTTGCCTAAAAAAATTGATTTAATATTTTATTTTAAAAATAGGTTCAAATCTGAATCAAACAATTTATTTTAGGCTTACTATCATAATGCTTCAAATAGAATCCGTGTTGAATATTTCACCAAGCTAAGTTTCAGAGTTCCAATCGAATTATAAAATATTTCAAAATATGATAATCTTTATAGACATATTTTAGGTTTATTAAAACAAATGTAGGCCTATGCAATAACACTAATCTCAAAAGGTGAAACATCAATTAAAGATACCACCTGTTTTTTCAATCAATATGCAAAGGTTGATTAATTTATTTTTGTACAAGATGGGTCTAGCTACTTTTTTTTCTTTCTTTTAAAGAGGATATTCACTGTCACGAACAACTGTCACCCATGTGATTCCTTTACGACCTGGAACTCAAGTTATTATCTTTATTCACTCGACTATGCAACTGGTTTCTAAGTCAGAATTATAAACTCAAATTTTGAGCTAAACTAATCGAATCTGAATTCAGGATTTATTTAGATTCAAAATTTCAAATCAAATTCATATCTTTTCACTATTAATATTTTAAATTTTGGATTTAATCCGAAAAATATCCTAAATCTCGAATAGAATCTGAATCCTACTATGATTCGGATTTGGACTTGACATTTCTAAGATTCCCATATTTATTATTATTATTATTATTATTAAAAACTGTTTTTAATCTTGATATTGACATCTAATCTATGTAAACTACTTAGGATGTTCAACCATATGGAACATACACAAGGAGCTTTATTTATTACTAAATATTGGTTCCCAATTTAGTGCTTGTATGAAAAGAAATAACATATTATATTGCTGACACTACTTTTTATAGCTATATATTTTTAATCAAAGTTAGCCTTAATGGAATTTATTTGTAATCAGTTCTGTAACTAACTTATAAGTTAGTACAGTGCAATTATTATTTGGGATGAATCCAAGGCTGTTCACAGGTATGTATTTGAATATAATAATGTAAATGACACCTTGACATGAGTTCTATTCCTTTGTATAGGTATAATTTTAAACTAATATTTAAATTATTTAATATACATTATTGTTAAATTAAGTAGGATTTTTAAAATGGAATAGGCTCTAATGCCAAATTAAAATAAATAAATAAATTTATATTTATACTATTAATTTCACGACAGCACGTTTACCTACCGAACTGTGGACTTTGTGTTAGTTTCCCACCATATCTGAAATAATTATCGTGGTGAAATTAGGTTTTTTCCCCTACATAGTGATACATTGACGGCTGGGGAAATGGATGTTCTATATTTTATTTGAATATGTTTGGGTGTGTCAGGTTATGGTTCAGAATATTCATGTTTAAAGTATAATGTCCATCCATTTACATATATTTAAAATTAAAACTAAATAATCTGGCCTAGAGGTATTAAATTTGTTGGGTCACTTAAATTTAATTTTAGTAGTCTATGTTCTATAGAGAAAACGGGGAATGGGGTGTAGGGGGTTCATTATTATATGTTAACGTTTATGAAACCACGGGTGTGTGAGACTATGTGCCGTATGAATGGGAGTATTGTCTATCATCATGAACTAATGTATTTTTCCTCATCACTATGATTTCATACATACTATTTTTAGAGCATAAATTGTTTCTCCATCTCTATTTCAGGACAATAGATTTTGATACATCTCCTGTATTTTGCGCCATTTTTTGTATGAAACATCCTTATGTCCATGTGTTTTGAGTTTAGGAAACACTAAGTAGATGATGTACTAAAAAAATACTCTTTTTTAACCAATATTGTATCTTAGAAAAAAATAATATTAACTAAATCAAGAATATTTTTCTAGTACAAAATTTATGTAGACTCAATTATTAACTTCCCATATTTTCTCGCTGTACCGTAGGGTGCCTCGGCACCCCATTGAGAATGTCTGGCTTAGACTATAGAGAAGTGATTCCCAAACTGTGGTACGTGTACCTCCAGAGATATGCGATGTAACACTGAGTTTTATGACTAATAACATATTTTATTATAGTAGTAATAAGTCTGGTAGACCAATTAACACAGATTTTGACGCTAGGTGATGGCATTTATAAGACTTTCTTTTCATCTGGTTTTATTTAACTTACCTCTGGGGCATTATTAACATTTGGAGCGACCGTTTATACTTTGCAAGACAACAGATATGTATGTCCTTTTATTAGATGAAGAGCTGGAAGGGTTACATCCAATAATAGACAAACTCAAGATTAAAGGTGGCTAAAAAAACTTCTATTACAAAATTCTATGACTTTTTTTTAGGTTTTCCAGATTTTTAAAAATTATTTTTGGCCTAGCCTTTTGTTTCCATTTTCTTTGGTGTATGATAATTTTTGTTTACTTTTTAGCACCATATCTTACAACCATTTGGGTTGAATGCTTATGCACTAATTACGCTAATGGGATGGGGATGAGGAAGGTTGATTTTAGAGGAAGTGCAAATGGATTTGAATGAGAGAGTGGGAAACTATTTGGGAAAAATCATCCTCAGTACACTTGACCGGAATCAAACCACAATCTCCCCATTATCGGCAGTCTAGAGTAGCGTCTTAGACCATGCAGCCACTGAAGAGGGTTCCGGTTTATTACATCGATTGCAGTCCTTAAAAAAATATATATAGCACCTACTAAATATAGATATTTTTACGAGTTATTTTTCCAGTAGGCTATTAATGTTTTAGGTATTACTTGTGCAATGTGTCAATGTAGTATAAAAAACAAAATCTCTAAAGTAATCTCATGTTAGATTACCATAGATAGGCAATATATTTTATTAACATGCAAAAGAAAAACAAATCTCTCACTTTTGTTTTATTGTTTAGACAGTGATTTAATGGTTTATTTAGCCATGTATTAAAATGCATTGATTTTCACTTATTTTAATAAAATTCCTAACATTTTCCCTGACATCAAGTTATCCCTGCATGAAGCTTCCAAGAGATTTATCACTGAACATACAAATACATATAATTGACTATTCAAATCTAATTTGACCAGTCATTGCTGATGAACAACAAAACATACCGGCATCACAGATTGCCAGCTCATTATGAACTTTTCCATTACTTTCGTTAAGGCGTTGAAAATTGTTTGTTCACCAGAAGCCAAAAGTTTTGATTGTCATCAATGAGGTGGACAAATTTGTGACTTTTCACACCTGTCTCTAGGACACAATCAAGTTTAAAGCTTTGTTTATTTTAGAGTGAAGAAATAACACTTCTCTACACTTATTTGACATTTAACTTAATTTAATTGTTAGATCTTTAGTGATGTTAGTCAACTACTAAGAGTGAAAAATATATTTTAACACTTTCAGCTTCATCTTAATTTAACACTTTTATTAGTTCAAAATTACCACTTACCGCAGTAATTAAAAACAGCATTTAAAGAAATATTAGAGAAGGGTTAGGGTGTATGGCATACGTGTCCAACTCCCGCAAAAGGTACACCTTTGCATTCAACCCAGAATTTTATACAATTAAAATAAGACCAAAAGTTTAATATGTTTAATCTAAAATTGAAATTATATAACTTAACTTAAAAGTTGAGACAGCTTCCTTTGGTGGTATCTAAGTCACAGAAAATTTAATTTTAAATATTTTCCTCTTCTTTAAAATAAAAAATATTTTGTTCCCTATGGGGGGGCTAGTTCTTCAAACATATGTTAAAACAGGAAAGAGGTGAGTGGTGCTATGGAAACCTAGATCATATATTGTTTCTGTTTTATTTTATACTAATGTAGGCCTGTATATTATGTCTAACAATTTTCAATAGGGAATTTGTTTGATCACAATTATAAATGTTGACAGAAGAGAAGCATTAATTTATAACTCATTCTAAAATACTCAATTCTTGGCCAGCTCAATGATCTATAATAATCCACAAAGCGCAAACTTATGCCTTATTATAAAATTGAATATCAAGATGAAAATTACTTCCTTATTTACCAAATCAACTTGCTAAGTAAACAATAGTTCTCAGTTATTCAATTCTAATGTTATTACTTAAAATTTGTTTTGTAAGAAGTGTCATAAAAATTGTCTCAAGTTTGTATGTATTTTTGATAAATGATATATAATACTTAAAATATTATTTAGATTAATTGATAGAAAAGGTTTGAAATCTAATCTCATAGCTTCCTTGGATAAATGCTAAGGCATAGTGTAAAACCATGTTGTTATTATAGGTTTTGGAAAAAGTGCATAGTATTTTAATAGACAGAACGGATGGTTGCCAAATGTATCTAAGTACACTGTCTTTGGATGTGGAAATATTAAGCTCAAGATCGTCGGAGTTGAATGTGATAGTTCAAAAAGATGATGATATTCATGTAAGTAGTATTTTGTTACATGTTCTTTGTGTGTCTAAATTATATTTTAATTAGGGCTAGAATTTTATAGTTTAGAAGAGATAATATTTGTGTTAACCAATTAACCATTGCAAGCACAAAAAGTAGGTTGCGACATATAAATGGGGCTTTACAAGTAGCCTGAAAATTCGGTTCTGCTCTGGTAATTTTTTCAACCAACTCTAGCTCCCACCAAATATAAAGATAATTTTAATACTGCTTTATCTTCTCCTCTCTATTGATTTCATCGGCTTGGGATGGACTCAAATGCAAAGCTGCAGCCAACCAATCACAAAAAATGATCATTGAAATAAGAAGAAAAAGAAAGAGGATTGATTTAAATTTGATGGAGAAATAGATTATCTTTTTATAGTTTACAGGTTGTTTGAAGGAAAAAATAGAGATCTAAACAAGCATCCATGCTTGACAAACTAAAATATTTGCCCCTTCCCCAACCCTATTTTCATTAAAGTTTATTGAAAAAGTTATTTTTTGGTTTGATTAATAGCAAATTGGAAAAAAACCAATGCTATATAATTAATTTTATATGGAAGGCGAAGCTTTGGGTAGATGAATGATTATAATTACAAAGATCAGCCAAAGCCAAGTCATATTCGAATGAATTTAAAGACAGCTGGACACAGGAATCAAAACGAGGACCATTGGCTTAATGCGCCCAGTGCTCTACCACTGAGCTATCTAGGGATTGTCCTGTGCTCAGGGTCATTATTCACACATAGTTTAGGGCAGAGTCTGTGATGGACGTGTGAATATCATCGGTTAATAAGCACTATCATTGATATCTCAACAACTCACGACTTAGTTGTGGCTTTATGCTAACAATATTACAAATACATTGTGCATTCCAAGTGAATTAACATGGAAGAAAGCAGCGCTATACAATTAAGTATATTCAGAACACTGCCAGATCACTAGGGTAACACCTTATATAAGTAAGTGAATTTTCAAAGTGGAAACTCACTTGCCGTGTCAGGGCTTGTCTGGGGAACAAATACCTCTGGCCGCCTTCGACCCCTGTTATCACCAGACAACTGGGAAACTCCCACTGCCTTGGCATGAACACTGAACTCTCACGTAGGAGCACTAACCTCTCGGAGGAGGTTAGGCACTTAGAATCAGTAAACACCCTAAAAAGGGCTTTCAGGATGAGTTGCCCAGTGAGGACCTACAATTAAGTATACATGAAAGGTGAAGCTTGGGGGATGAATGGTTATAATTACGGAGATCAGCCATCCTTAGATAGTTTGTGATAGAACATTGGCGAACTAAGCCAAAGGTCCCAGGTTTGATTCTTGTGTCCAGGTGTCATTTTTCATTCTATTTGAATAATACTCAGTTAAGGATGAGTTCTATAATTTGTCTGTTTGGTAAATCTGATGTTAGAATAGGTTAAGGTAAATTATTCTTTTCATATTTGTGTTTGATATTAAAAAAAAACATGCATTTAAAAAAAAATTTCTTCCTTCAATCCTGTTACAGTAGTTAAACTAGGTCTAAAGGCTTGTCTCTTATGTTTCATTTTACAACAATTATTTTAACTATGTTTTGAGAACAGAAAATATTCAAAGCCAATAGATTTCAATAATTCATAATGTATCTTGTTTCAACTATCTTAAAATGTACCATTAAAGATAATATATTGGTATCTTGGCACTTCATCACACATCAACTAAAGAATATTTTTTTTTTGTTACAGGAAGAGTACCCGGTTCCGGAACAATTTAAAACCACTATAGGAATAATGGGACTTGTAACTGTTGCCTTAGAACATGGCCACTGAAATTTGTCCATACTATATCTGTATCTAACGCCATTGACAAGTTTAAGGAAGTAATGGCATGAATCTAGTCAGACCAACATAGGAAACACATTTTAGAAGATATAAAAAAAAATGAAGAGTACTTACAAAAGACTATATTTATATTTTAATGTTAAAAAAAACCCCAAAGGAAAACACGTTCATTCTCAGATGAAAAGTTTGGTTTTAAATATCTATAAGCGATATTTATGTAATGATTCATGTTTAAGAAAGAAGATTATGGTAGCTTCCAGCTAATACAAAGTTTTGATTTGATTCAAATTTTTCAACACCTATCAAAATTATTTTATTTAATTAACTAAAATTTGATTCATGAACACTCTTGACACATGTGAAAGTAAAATTATTGGATGTATGGCATCTTTTAACCAGAAACTAAATTTCTAAATTAGACACCTAATAGAAAACATTCACATTTTTACTTGAATTGTTGGTAATAAGACTGCTTCTAAAATGTGTTCTCTGTTTCAAAATTTAACATTAGAAATATAAAAATTGCAGCAACTCACAATAAATGTTGTCCCAGCTGGTTTTGAACCCAAGACTAAGTTCCTTAAATATCCAGTAACAATACAATCTCTATATGTTAGTGTCTTTAGAATAATAAGTAACCCAACTAAAAAGGTAATATGATTGTTGCATTCTGGGCTGGCAACCTAATCGCATCAAGTGTGGTTTGAAGATTATGTACCTTCATATTATCAAGTTGACACATTTTTATTACTAAAAAGTGGAGGCATTCACCATCAGATTTAGTCAAAGCAATGACAATTAAAATGATACTAAATAGAAATCACTCAAAAATATTGACCAAAACAAGCAGAAAATCAACACTATCATGACCTACTATTACAAGGAATGACAGTTTCCATTTAATATGTAGAAGAGGTCACAAGAAATTACAAACAAATCTCAGAGGTACTTAATATAAAGCAAAATTTACTAATGATAATTTTAAACAATGAACAATTATGAGCTCAACTAGAACTAACCAATATCTAAATAACATATACATTCACATGTTGTAAAATAAATGTTAATTGATTTCATTAAAAAATGTGTACATTTTGTAAAGAATTTTGAATTGTAATGGTGACTTAATCAAACAAAGCTAATCTTATTTAGAAAAAAGAAAAAGTTACTCACTTTTCATATTTTATTGACTTAAATTGTTAAGAGAACTAGCAGGTCGTCTATATAATAAAATTGATTAAAAAACAACCAACTTAAAAATTCAAATTTTTTAAATTTTAAATATGTTATTCTCTTGCAATAGGTATAAAAGTACTTCAACAATGATTTAACAATAACATTTTATCTTATGATAGAATTTAGAAAAAACTAACAAACAGTATTGTGAAATTAATTATAACAATATTTCTTTTTTTTAAAAAAAAACAAGCAACTAACAAGCCCTGGAAAAGCTCTCTTTCGCTTTGTTATTTTACTGTTTTTTTAGCACCATATCTTACTACCCATTTAGGTTTTACACATTACTGTTAACTGTTGCGAAAAACATCAGGATAATGAAATAACTATAGTAAAATACATAATGGATATATTTAGTTAAATTATATTACTCAAAGACGCCCAAAGAGTTAGACCAATCTGACCAATATTATTACTAAAGATTGTTCCCTCAAACTAGTAATAATACATTTTCACTGTTTATCCTGTAATCAAATAATTATCTCACAAGACACAGGTCCATTTTGGTAAATTAATATAATCCTATCACTCTGCTTTGTCAATGAATGCAGTTTAGAGGCTATTCACAATATATGCCCCACTCCAGCCTAATCATACAAACATCATGACTTCATTACAAATTTTTGACCTCGGATTTATAGTAATGAAACTCCCTAAATTATAAGTGTTTATATTTCCTTTTTTTATAAATCATTTATATTTGGTGTATTAAACCAGATTTTATATTTAAATTGGGTGTGTATTTTTAAGCAAATATTTTCAGACTAATTTATACATAATTTATTCTTCCATAACTTTAGTATACAATATACAGTTTTCTATTGTGTGTTGATTTGTTAAATTTGTCAACTATTTATATAAATAGCATACTACTGTGTAATTTATAAAACTAATCAATACAAAGCAATACAAATTTTTGAAATTAAATGTTTGTTATTTATGTGTAACATTTAAATGGTATTTTGAATAATTAAATTAGCTCTGAAAAATGAGTTTTCGTGTGTAAAAAGTTACATTTACAATTATTAATTTCATTTAACAAAATGTTATAGGAGAGAATTGGAACCAAGCATATGGACTTGAACCAATTTTTAAATATATTTCATGTTTGTAATGTCAATTTGGGGTGACATTTAAGGGTAAGCATCCACTAGCCTGCATTGGACAGACAACATGCAGCGGAGTTTTGAGTTCTTTACATTATTTTAAATGAGACTGCATTCATCTATTCACATCGTTTGCATCAGATATAGGCAATGCCAATAAGAATTCCGAGAGATAGATTAAAATCCGATCTGTGCGGTGCATACGGATGATATGATCTGGAATGCTGAGTAGTACATGCATTCCCCACCATTTACATTTGGAATTCACAAATTTATCTTCTCTATTTAGTTTAAAGATGGGCAGTACTGTTCACTGTTGGTACAGGGTGACCAGATGTTCAACTTTTCCCGGACATGTCCTACGTTTTAACCCTCTGTTCGATGTTCGGGAGGAGTTTTCAAAAATGGCAAAATGTCCTACATTTTGACCAAATAAATAAATTTGTCATTTTTTGGTGTCTTTTGCTCCCAAAGTAATCTCTCAGTTATAAATCCTGCCTAAGATGGCTTTTCAGTTATATTACCAGCAGTCTTTGAGCATTTTCGTCAGCAAACTCGCCACGCCCACACAGTGTTTATGTGCTCACATTCTATGTGCTGCGTGTTTAGTGCCAGGCAACCAATAACAGCAAGCATCCTAATTATTCACTGTTCTGTCTCTAGATTGAATTTCTGTCTCTGTTCCTGATGGTGTATGGTCTGTGGATGTGTTATATTATGTTTAAAAATACCTAAATGTAAAGCCAATTTATTGTTAATTTATCAATCAAATACAAATCATTTAAACAAGGTAGAAACAAACATGAAGCAGAATGCCTCTTTTGTCCTGCAGGAATGTATGTTTCCGTAGCTAATAAAGGTAAGCCAGTTAAATAACATCTTCAATACAATTATTTTCAAACAGGTTGATTGTATTTTGTTTGAATACATTTTGTTATGAACAATGTGTTTTATTCATTTTGACCAAATATAGTTTTAAATTTCATATTGATTTCAATTCTTCTTTTATATAATATTAAAAGTCTATTCACTATTTTTACTAAAATTGAGTTTACTCTTTTTAGGGATACAAAATTTGGAATTTCATCTCCAGTCACAGAAAGATAAGAAAAACATTCAGAGTGGCAGTAACATTGGAGATTTATCAAGTTTTTTTTCAATCAATCAAACAAATCTATGGAATTAGTAAATGCAGCAAAGGCAGCTCTGGCATTTTACACCATTAGGCATCATTCATTGTTTAGATTTATGAATTATATGCCTAAACTAAGTGCTGAACTGTAATGTGACTCTGATATTGCCAAGAAAGTGCCATGTGCTAGGACAAAGACTGAAACTGTGATAAACAAAATTATTGGGCCACATTCTTATGATGTAACGATAGTAGGGAATAACTTGTTTTGGTATCTGTACAGATGGTAGCAATCATGGATCTATAGAAATACTTATACTTTCAATACAGTATTTTGATTATAAAGTAGGAGGTATCCAAACTAAAGTTGTAGATTTAAAAACAACTCCCAATGAAACTTCTGATGTAATATCATCCTACATAAGCGATATACTAAATAGGCTTGGTATTGTTGATAAATGTGTAGCATTTGCTGGTGATAATACCAACACACATTTTGGAGGGCTTAAAAGAGCTGAGGGTAAAAATATTTTCATTCAATTAACAAAATGTGTGAACAAGAATTTAATTGGTGTAGGCTGCAAAGTGCATATTCTTCATAATGCAATATTCAACATGGGTCTGACAGTTTGATGGTTGATTTGGAGTGCATTGTCATGGAATTGTATAGTGATTTTTCAATATATGTATATAGTAAAAACAGAACTTAGAGTGTGAGTGAGAGTGAAAAGAGTGATTCCAGGTTTGAAAACTTAACCCCAACACGCTCAGCTACGTCCTCATTTAACCAAGATACTACAGCTTTGGGCTTGGACCAAAGTGAGGCTAATTCGACTTCCATTCAGGCAAGCCATTACCTGTGTTCTACTAGTTCTAATTTAGATGCCAGCAGGTACATTCATGTTAAAGTCAGTGACAATGATAATATACTTATCTTTAAATCAGCATATCATATAAATTTCCTGAAATTAGCAAAAGAAATCTATCTTTTCAAAGAAATTAGCTTTAAAAATATAATTGGTTAGCACACTCGGAGCATTAAAATGGAGCTGTCTGGAAAGTATGTGTTTTATTTGGTAAGGAATCTATGGTAAAAGGTGACCATCAAACACCTGGGGCATTAGTTGTTAAAGGTTTCAATGAGTATCAAAATGCTTTGGAAAAATTCAATGTTCACCAGTCAATGAACTATTGTAAAATATGCTCTACATTTGCTGAAAATTTATTAATATTTCAGATGGGAAGATACTAGGAAAAATAGAGTCTGGAAATGTCATGGTTGAAGGTCAATACAATAATGATGGTAATTTCTGAGCCCTCCTTAGATTTATGGTAGAAGCTGGTGACACAACTCTCAAAGAACACCTTGAGAATTCATCATTTGTTTCAAAATACACAAGTCCTCACTATTCAAAATGAGCTACTTCATATTTGTGGTTAAATCACTAAAACAAAAATTGTAAATAATATAAACAAAGCAAAGTGTTTATCTGTGCTTGCAGATGAAACCACCGATATCGCCAATATAGAACAAATGAGCCTGTGTTTAAGATATGTTGATGAAGAAATTGAAAAGATTCGAGAAGTTTTTCTTGAATTTGTACCAGTTACAGACATGACAGGTGTATGCCTTGCTACTACCATTATCAAGACATTGAAACAAAATGGAGTTCTCATTGAGAAAATGGTAGGCCAGGGATATGATGGGGCTGCGGCTATGAGTGGTAATATTTGCGGAGTTTGAGCATGTGTTAAAAACAAATGCTTTATGGCTCTTTAGGTAGAATGCAGTTCCCATTGTCTCAATCTTGTACTTTATGACTCATCAAGAATCGTGCCAGTCAGAAATTGTATTGGAACATTACATTCATCGAATTTTTTCTCTATGTCACCCCAACGAAATTCTGTGTTGAAAGACTACATTGTCCAAGATTCACCTACTTAAAAACGAACATCTCTCTTTTCTCTTTGCGAAACCAGATGGGATAGTAAACATAAGGCAGTTATGAGATTCAAAGAAGTGTATAAGTCAGTAGTTAATGCACTGGAAAAACTTCAGTCATCAGGAAATCGAGAAACTTCAAATTTGGCACATCAATTATTAGAGTGCATTACTGCAGGGCAGTTTATAATATGCCTTAATGTAATTGAGAAAATATTCTCTTTTACAATGCAGCTGTCAAAGGTACTTTAAAAATTAGAGATAGATATTTCTGAAGCCTGCTCTCATGTTAATACAGTTTTGGACGTCTTAGAACTGCAATGTAGTAATTCCGAAGATGAATTTAAGACCCTGTATGCAACAAAATTAATACTGACGTCAAATGTTGGCGGCACTATCACAATTTCCATATCAACTGTGCATCAGGTTCACAGATAAAATGTTCCAGCGTCATATCCAGAGGAATACTACAGGAGGGCAATATTTTTTACCAGTTTTAGACAATGTAATAATGCAATTAAAGGAATGCTTCTGAAACCACAAACAGCTTCTCACAAACATCCAAAAAGTGATTCCTAAACATCTTGCAGATGATGAAAGTGGCAAAAACATTCAAGTGAGTGTAGATTTCTACAGATAACTTTTTCCACATCCTGACATTTCTTCGCAGAATTTCAATCATGGAAGAAGAAGTGGAGCAGTGTAAATCTAAAAGACTGGCCAAGCACTGCAATAGAAGAATGTTTGCAGTGTAGTGAAACATTTTATCCAAATGTGAGGATAATTCTTCTAATACTGGCGACTCTTCCCATCTCTACTGCTTCACCTGAAAGGTCATTTTCGACATTGAAAGGATTGGACCCTTCTCAGTGTTCACAGAGAAATCGAAGTGGACACAGATGAAGTTTTCACTGAGTCCAAGGAGGGTAGATTTTATCTTGTGATGATAATAAATTTGACTTAAATGATGCAAACTTTATTGTTTTTGAACCATTACATATGAATTATAGCTAAATATAATATATATATATTTCTGATTTGACAACACACACATATATATATACATGTATAGGTAATGTCAAGTCATAGCTTGTAAGGGTTTAGTATGCATGTATTTTTTAAATCACTCAAATAGTTTTTCCGGTAAAATTTTGATTACAATAAACATAACCCCCCAAAAATAATTTTCCCCATACGCCCATGTTTGAAATCAATAAAAAACTTAAAGCAATTTTGTACAGGTATATTATGAACTTTTATTTTGTAATGTCCTATATTTTTATTGAATGTCTTACATTTTGAGTCTCCTTGTCCTCCTTTTTGTCAAACGCATCTAGTCACCTTGTGTTGGAAACAGTTCAAAGTGATTTATTTTAATGAAATGAGCAGTTCATTTATCTAGTTCAATAGTTTGTGAACTACTTTTTGTAGTTCAGTCGCTTGCAAGATTTATCGATTGGGACCGAGAGAAATACAGCATGTAGTTCAGTATTATGCAACCTCCCTACATTTTGCAGCTAAGTCCTCCGCCAGTTCTTGAACTAACGCGTGTGAGTGAGTTATTATTCCCCTTCACATCACTAGTTACATAGTAAAGGCCTGCTGTCTGGGGAACATCTTTTAAGTTTATTTAAGTGTGCTCATAAATCAAGAACTTGCTATGTTTGTCAAAATAGCCGTGATAAGCTTAAAAACAAAGCAAAAAATACTTAATCAAAATAAAAAGCTCTTTGATTAAAAAAACCAACAAACTTTGAAGTCAAATTAGATTAATTACACTAGCACCAGCTGTTAGATTAATGATAGCTTTGTTGGGTGCAGCTAGAGTATTTGCCTCTAGTATTCTTAATCTTAACGACCCCACATGCCAGTGATATCATTTTAGATATTAGGACACACAAAAGACAACATAATAGAACTAAAGGATAGATGTAGGGAACCACCTCCTTTGGAAATCTGAATGCAGTGGATGCAGTACATTAAATAAATCCAATTCATGCGATGCACACAGCCCGTCCAATGTGGGATAGTGGATGCTTACCTTTAATAAACGTTTTAATAATGTCAAGTCTTAATTCCATTTTATGTGGATAATCTAAGCATTTAATTGATTTTTAATATTACTCTATAAAAAATCTAAAACATTTTCATAAATATATTATGTAATACAATCAAATTATTATTTGGTAGCCTATGTGAATCAAAGGTACATAAGTCAATGTACTTCCATTATAAAGAAAGTACATTTACCTCTAATATATTGTTCAGAGCCTAAACAACGCTGTTACATTAAAAATGTCATAGGCACAATCATTCCTTGAATATATTCATATAAATTACTTGAGTGATCAAGTATCAGAATTTATTGAAAATCATCATAATTATTTATACAAATGTGATCATTATATAATTTGTTAAAAATGTATAATTTAAAATAAAATTCTATTACATTGATTTGCACTAAAACAGTGATATTCAACCAGGGGTTGCTGAAGGAATCTTGGGGGTAAGTAAAATTTTAAAAATATATAAATATATATTATTTCAAGATAGGCACTAAATAATCAAGAACAGATTTAGGGTTAGCCACAAGAGACCTGGACGTAAGTACGTGCAATCTGGGAGATTCAGTTTTATTTTAGATGTAGATTATAGAATATGTATGTATAACTTGCAATAAGCACCAATAACTTTTGGGGTACAGTTATTTGGGTCATACAAGCATTCTACAGTATAGTTCACAAACTTGCCATCGTGGAACCATGAAGATGAAAATGTTTATAGTGTTACCCAGTTCTTCTTGAGTCATTATCCTGGGCACTCTTTATGTCTTCATTACATTATTGAAAACAGATAATTGCTAGAGTGACTTATAAAACAATGCTGGATCAGAATAAAAATTAAGAACCTTGTAAGAGAGTCTAAGCATAGAAATAGAGTAATAACCAACATTATTTAAACTACCAAACAATTACTCAAGACAAAACTACACATCCTTTGGGTTTAGAAGAGCAACAAAGATAATGACATGTGAAATAGTTAAATGGAAAAAAGCCAGTGTGAGAGTAACATGAAAACCTGAAATGAGAGGATAACATACTGGGCCTCTAACCTAGAAGTGTGTGGATCGGATCTTTTCTTTGTAAATATATAATATGTAACTCAGAGACAATTGTAAAAATTGTTTTTCTTGTTTAAATTATTTTACTCATCTCATAAGGCATGAAGATTTGTCTTTTAATAATAACACGGCAAATGTTGGATACAACTGTATATTTCTCTGATTAACTGTTTTGTTTTAAAAGTCACTTTGTAGGTGGTGTTGTCAATAGCTTGGTGAAGCAGTTGACTAAGATTATGACCCAAGGACACAGAAAATGTATACACCAGACCCACCGACTCCAGGTTAAAATGGCTGCGCTCAATTGGAGAGCATGAGTCCTTCAACACGGGGATTGCTACATAAAATTCCTAGTGACATCATTATCAAGCAGGCATTTTTAAAAACCTTTCACTTTAAATACAGTTTTACTAGAAAACAGACAAAATTTGCCTTCTAGTGTAAACAAACTGGCTTTCACAAAGCTAAGTTCAGAGAGCAGCACCAACCCCTACCCATAAACCAACCCCTAAACAAGTCTACTCAGACTGCAAATTACAATGAAAACTTAGAATACAATAGTCCTTTTTTTGTTCAAGTGAATATTTGAAAATTGTCTAGTTGTAAGCAATCTTCAAATAATTACTTGTTTGAAAAGTTTGTTCATTAATAGGGGGTAAGAGGGTGAATTAGGGTGAGGGAGGCCGGATTGCTGGTATTTTAACTATTGTGTTCAGACCACCACCCATTTACAACTAATAATAATAACAACAACAACAACAACAACAACAACAACAACAACAACAACAACAACAACAACAACAACAACAACAACAACAATAATAATAATAATAATATTTAGCACCGCGTCTTACTACCCGTTCGGGTTATACGCTTAAGTACTAATTATGCTAATGGATTAGGAATTGGAAAGGTTGAATTTAGAGGAAGTGAACCCGCATTGGCGTGGAGGGAAAGTGGAAAAAATTTAGGAAAAAACCACCCCCAGTTCACCCGACCGAGATTCGAACCTCGATCTCCCCATCCTCGGCGGTCGAGCTCAACACGACTAGCGCGTTAGCCAACTAAGCCACCGAGGCGGGTCATTTACAACTAACAATTTTAAAATGAGTTGTTTCCCTTGGAAGTGTTGTTATCACTGAGGACTGCAACAAGACTGCAACAAGACTGCAACAAGCACTCTCCAGTGCCCAAGGATTAAACCTGTCTCAAGGAGTGCAGCAAAACACCTGTAAGGCTGAGTGTCTGGTATACCTTGTGTGTGCACCAGGAGAACTGGGCTACACCATAAAGGTTTTCAAAATAATGGCTTTGTGTTGGTAGGTTACTGAACTACACTGTAGAGTGTATTCATGAACTCACCCTTAGCTATGACTCAACAAAGGGTGCATAATTGGGCGCCATATAATAGTGTAAGTCAAATAATCAAAATTATTACTGTTTATAATCTTGTTGCATTAGTCTGGACTTTCCTATTGACTTATTAATAGAATATTATCATTATATAAAGTTTCAAAGTAATACAACTATACATTATAATAGAAGTAAAACCGAGGTGGTATTTATTTGTTTAATTTATTTAGCACAGCGTATTACTACCCATTTGGGTTATACGCTTAAGTACTAATTATGCTAATGGATTAGGAATTGGAAAGGTCGAATTTAGAGGAAGTGAACCCGCATTTGCGTGGAGGGAAAGTGGAAAAAATTTAGGAAAAAACCACCCCCAGTTCACCCGACCGAGATTCGAACCTCGATCTCCCCATCCTCGGCGGTCGAGCTCAACACGACTAGCGCGTTAGCCAACTAAGCCACCGAGGCGGGTCATTTACAACTAACAATTTTAAAATGAGTTGTTTCCCTTGGAAGTGTTGTTATCACTGAGGACTGCAACAAGACTGCAACAAGACTGCAACAAGCACTCTCCAGTGCCCAAGGATTAAACCTGTCTCAAGGAGTGCAGCAAAACACCTGTAAGGCTGAGTGTCTGGTATACCTTGTGTGTGCACCAGGAGAACTGGGCTACACCATAAAGGTTTTCAAAATAATGGCTTTGTGTTGGTAGGTTACTGAACTACACTGTAGAGTGTATTCATGAACTCACCCTTAGCTATGACTCAACAAAGGGTGCATAATTGGGCGCCATATAATAGTGTAAGTCAAATAATCAAAATTATTACTGTTTATAATCTTGTTGCATTAGTCTGGACTTTCCTATTGACTTATTAATAGAATATTATCATTATATAAAGTTTCAAAGTAATACAACTATACATTATAATAGAAGTAAAACCGAGGTGGTATTTATTTGTTTAATTTATTTAGCACAGCGTATTACTACCCATTTGGGTTATACGCTTAAGTACTAATTATGCTAATGGATTAGGAATTGGAAAGGTCGAATTTAGAGGAAGTGAACCCGCATTTGCGTGGAGGGAAAGTGGAAAAAATTTAGGAAAAAACCACCCCCAGTTCACCCAACCGAGATTCGAACATCGATCTCCCCGTCCTTGGTGGTGTGGCTCCACACAAAACAAGCGCATTAACCAACTATGCCACCGAGGCGGGTGGTACTGGTACTTATTAAAGTTAGAAACTCAGCTATTTAAGTTCAATACATGACAACTATACAAATAGATATTTAAAGATCTTGTTTGAACTGTTGGACATTCAATTATGGGTCCTTGTTTAAATTAATTAATTGTATTATGTGTGTAACTCACCAGGTAGTATGAAGCTTTGCTTGAAAAAAATTGTATTACTATGGCATTGCAACAAAAATAAACAGCTCCAAATATACATATATATATATATAACATTATACAATTTCAATAATTAGATATATATTCAAATAATTTAAATATAAAAGTTGTTACTTTGATTAAATTAAATTAAATGCCTTGACTGATCTGCAAGGTTAGCGCCTTAGACCATATGGCCACCAAAGCGAGTAAGAAAAGATTGTTCAGACATCTTGAATGTAGTATTATATTATATATTATTTATGCTTTTACTTGAGAGCTTTGTAGTAGCTATGTGCATTTGCAACTTAAATCTTAAAATGAGGATGTTCACATAATTATTGCAATGAAGACATATGTACACACACGGTAATATTTTATTTGTTACAAATATTAAGACAAATTATTAGAAATCCCTTGAAATCACTAAGTTCACAATAAGTAACTGTTTCAATAAGCTTATCACAGCTAATTAATAGTTCACTACTTGTGGAGAAAATCCATGCAACTTTTTTTTAAACTTACTTGCTTGTCTATGTACCAATGGATAAGTATATAATTTCATGAATGAGTCTCGAGTTCTTTACTAAATAGTAAGCATGGAAAACTACTGTCAGTTATGAGTCGCCATGGATTAAGATTGTAAATAGCTCTGAGTGGCTGATACTTTCAACAGTTATTACAACAAGACTCAATACATAAACAACTAGTGAAAGATGGCCATGGATATAAGACAAACTAAGATGGTTCAGTTATAGAGCATTGGTGTGCAAAACCAAAGGTCCCAGGTTAGATTCATGTGCAGGTTGTCATTTTTCACTGAATTGAAATTATTATTGGATTGAACTACTCACAGCATATGCCCAAGTATATTTTTGGTTAATATTGTTTTCCTTTGTCAAAAACTTTTTCAATCGTTAAATTTACTTGATCAAATTTTAGACTTTTAATCCATCTTGATTAGTTAATGTATCACTTTATATCCACCCAATCAAATATTTTGTAAAAATGATAAAAACAAAAACTGTGTTATGTACAAAACAAAGCATACAAAATTATGTTTATTTCCCCTTTATTAAGTTTAATATTAACTTGTGTATAATATAATTATTTAGCCTATATTATAAGAATAACAAAATGTTAAGTAAAATTATTTTTACATGATAAAATAAAAAAGCATCACCTCACAAAGTATCAAATTTAAACATACCTGTTCCCTTATTGCTTCCCCCAAACTATTGATTATGCTCGACTTGCTAGTAACTCCAGTGCTATAAGCTTCTCGTATTGTTTAGACAAACTAAAAAGGAATGGGTCAGTTAATACACCCAAAAGCCCAAACTAAGAGATGTACATATTTCTAAAGTTAAACATCTCTTTGTGAGTGCCCAATGACCTATAGTCCAGGTACTATACCTACAGTTTGCTTTTCAAGCTGTATACTTTACAAAGGTCTGTTTTTTGTTCAATGCATCTTAAACTATTTGAGCTTTTTGTATAAGCAAGAAGGCCTGTTAAAATTAAGTTATTTGATATACCAAATGGTAATTAAATTGCAACACATTTGTCCATGTCGACATATCTGAAACCTGCCATTCTCCCTCCATGCAAATGTGGGTACACTTCTTCTAAGTTCAACCTTCCTCATCCTTAGCTCATTAATGTAATTAGTACATTTGCATACAACCTGAAGTGGTAGTATGGTAGTAAGACGCGGTGCAAAAGAAAAAAATCTGAATGCCACTGGTATGTTGAGGTTATCATTTCTGCCATAGCTTGTACAAGTTTAACTGTAGAATTCTTTTAATCTGAATGGTAGTGGTTTAATACCTTGGCTGAGCTGACTATAGAATTGCACAATCTTATAGCCTGTGCCATAGTGGAGGAATGCAAGCTTTCATAGTACACAGAGTGTACGTGGTGGCACCCAGGAACAGGAGATTCTAAAACACCAATAAAATAGATCAATAAAATATTTTTTCCCTAAAGAACATGTTTTTATTAAAGCAAAATGCATGCCATTTATGGATTAGTGGACATAAAGTCTCTTCTGAAGATGAAAACCTGCATATGGCCGCCTCTTCTGAGCAGGCATTCCTGCATTCTCGCACACAAATATCCCATAGAAGCCTCCAGTATTTCAAGAGAGATGCTGTCGATTTCATCAAGAATCCTTATTTTAATTTCCTCAACACTCCAAGGACGATGATAAAACACTTTGCTCTTTAGGTGTCCCCACAAAAATAAATAGCAAACGGAAAATTAGGAGACATCGCAAGCCAAGAAATATTGCCATCCCTGAAGATGACGCGGTTCCTGAACACCCTTCGTAGAGTAGCCATCGATAATCTTGCTGTATAAGGTGTAGTGTACACACTACTTGATAAAATAATCTTAGAAATTAAATGCCAATGACAGAATGAGGATGGTGTCATAGTTAGAGTTGTGTGTACACCTTTTCAATCTGACAAATTGTAGCCCCTTTTCGTCCTCCAGTTGAAAGTTGGGAATTTTGTGAGATTTGAGATATAGAGTTGGGAAATTCTAGGCTTATTCTGTACTCCATTACTTTCTATTAAAAGTCCTTTACCACAGACTTGTACAGACAAATTTAAAATTTCTCAACTGTTGATCCCTTCTCTGCAAAAAATCACAACTTCAAAAATCGTCAAACATTTAAAGGAGATTCCTTGTTTAGTAGATTGTAGAAATCTTAGTTAATCACGTAGTTTAGTAGCGCCGTTGTCAGTAGGCAGAGACAACGGCCGGTGAGTGTATGCCTAATGCGTTATGGTAACAAATCATAAGGGAACATGAGCTGCCCAGTAGCAAAATTTCACTCAGCCAACAATGCTTGAAGTGTCAGCCAATGTTTTATTTATGGTTTAGTGTTTTTAGTTATAACTTTCATGGCTGCTAACCTGTCGCAGTTTTATGATTCAAATTATCATATGTTGTACAGCCAATGCCTTAATTTGGGCTTTATTAAATTATGAAGGCATAAATGTTACTCAACATTTTATTTTCTTATTGAAAGCTCTGACTGATGAAATAAGGACATTGAGGTTAGTGTTAATGTTTGACTTCTGAAATACACGCTAGAAAAATCCATTCTATTTTGAATTGAACTGATGTATCTTATTTTATTGTTTATTAAAATAAGCTTTCATAAAAGCAATTTAAATAGGCTCAAAGCAACAATGAAGGAAGAGGAGTAACTTAGGACTGTGCTACATTGTTACAACTTTTATAATTTTTCATTTGATTAAGTAGGCTACATTAAACAAAAAATTAGGTTTTGTTTTTCATCCTTTAAAATTTTCAAATTTGAAATAGATTTCTAAATTTGTTATTTAGTGTTCGATTTGCATGAAATTTCGTTTAACCATGTTGTTTAGCGTGCTGATTTTGAATTTGCCATAAGTTATTTAATAAAATGTCAGGGGAAGCCCCTTCACCCTCACGCGCTAAATTACAATATGTTTTGAATAGTTTAGTGACGTACCAGTATTAACATTGTAGAGCAACTTCCTTGAGGTTATGAAGCAGGACATTGGTGGACAGGTATCAAAATACTGTAGAAATATTGGTAAATTCAAATTTTTTTGCTTTATTTTACAGTTGAAAATGTTTTTAAATAAACATGGCCAAATTGATAATTTTGTGATAAATTGAATAGCGAGTTCTACATCTCCGGGAGCTAACTAGTTAAATATTGCTTCCAAGTGTGTAATAATAAAGCAGCAGTTTCCAACCTGAGGGTTGCAGCGTGTTTTGGGTGGGGTCACATAATAGAGGTTTTAGCTTTATATTTACCTTTTCAAGGATTTTAATGATTATAAGATACGAAATTCTAATAGAAATGTAAGTTGTTAAAGTGCTAAAAACGACCTAGTTACTGCTTAGGTTCCTTTTGGCTAGTCCATTCTGATAGCTTCTTGCTGACTTGTTTACTGTGGCAGCCTTGTAATGCTGCTATCATAATATAAAATCATCCCCCAACCTCGGGGCTTGTTGATTCTATTTTACTACATATTAGTCATATATAATCATTATTATAAGCAATTTATAATAGTTAAAACAAGCATTAGTGGACATGCGGGTTTAATATCACGCTCTTTTTGTTTGATTTGTTGGTGAAGGTGAAGTAAGGATTTTTTAATTCTGGCCAGGGGTAGTTTATCCTAATATCCCTACAAGCAAATAAGTGTACATTTCCTCTAAATTTTACCTATCCCACTGGTGTAGTTAACTATAGATAGTCCGGGCTGGTAGTAATACACAGTGGAAAAAACTTAAAAACTAGAATATGAACGCTTTTAAGTTATCAAAGGGTCGTGATGGCCGCAGAGAGAAAAGTTGTGGTCATAAATTACAAAATGTTGGAAAAGCTGTAATAAAGTCAGTTAAATTTTTTAATCTAAAATAGACAATTTGAACAATATCTGCAAATCTAAATAAATATATCTAAGCT
>CABFWO010006652.1:0-32835 GCA_902155825.1 Timema genevievae | reverse complement strand
GGTGGGGGTGTTCTCAACTTTGCCCTTGTACTTTCTCTTTGTGCGACGCCCCTGGTAATATCTTCAAGAAAACTGATGCCTTTAGAGCACCCTTACCTAAATACTCGGTTCAAATTGTGCTTCTTGAACTACCGTTAAGAAATTAAATAAGATACACCCTAACTATTGCTTAGGTGTTATTTATAAATACTTTAACGTGGGTTTGTATTTAGTTCAATGTGAAAACTTCTCTTTAGGAACTAAATGATGTCGACAGTCAAAACATAAAATCATTTGCATTAATAAAATATGTAACAATTGTTTAAGAAAAATAAATTATATCCTCAGCTACAACAAAATAACCATTTGTTTTATTTGCCCACATTTTATTAAGTAACTGTGCGTTTTACATTTTGTAAGTACTTTATTTATCTATTTATTTTGTCATTAACCCCACGATCCTTTTCTCAGATTGAGATGGTACCCTGTATTTAGTTGTTGGGGTAATTTAGATTTTACAAACATATTACAGTAAAATATTAGAATTTGTCTTACTAATCATCAATAAAACAATTCAAAGCTATACAAAATATGTAACCATTAATTATTAAAAATACATTTAGATGTAACAGCAGTTAGCACGTAATTAACAGACTGTATGTAATATGTTAGCATAATTAAACAAATTGATTTTATGAATAACCATTTATTTGTTTACTGTTTTATAATTATAAGTAAAGAATTCTTATAACAGCTGCACAAGAGTTGGATTAATAGTTCTCTGAATTCAGCGTATTTAAAAAGTTTTATTTCACTAGGGATGCTATAGTACTGCACACAGATACACAGAACAGATTTGGCTCCATATTTACAGGCAGTTTAAAATCATATAGCTTCCTCGCGATATATTTATTAATTTCTCCACCCAAGGTCGTAGTCAGCCAATAATTTCNCGATATATTTATTAATTTCTCCACCCAAGGTCGTAGTCAGCCAATAATTTCGGGGGGGGGGGGAGGGGTTGGTGGGCACATCCCCCAATTGTCGAAGACTAGAAAAAATTCTCAATATCAAACACCTCTAAAAGCTTTCTAAAAGTATTTTTTGTAATAATAAAACCCTTTGACTGCTAAAAGCAAGGAAAAATTCTAGATATTAAACACCTCTAGAAGCTATCTGAAGTGTTTCTTATGGCAACATAGCACCATAGCTGCCGAAGGCTAGAAAAAAATTCTGAATATTAAACACCTCTAGAAACTATCTGAAGTTTTTTTTATGGTAACACAGCCCCCAATTTGTATTTGTGCCTTAATTTTGATGTTGTTTGAACCATAAATAAAGCCATATATATTTGTTCATTAAATTTCGGGGGGTTTGAAACCCCAAAACCCCCCCTGACTAAGGCCTTGTCTCCACCCAAAGACAATAGTTAGAATACACCTATTGTGAGAGACTTACGAAGAAGACATATTTTCGACCCTTGTGCCTGTAGTCAACACTGAAGGCTGCTTTCAAGCCGATTCGGAGAAAGTCATGCGGTATTTATGGCGGCTTATGATATAGACTTGTCTACGACTACTTCTAGTTTCTAGAAAAATATGTTATATTTTGTTCTGTTAGTTTTCAATTAGTCAACATAATTAAGTATATAATATGAAGGCCTATTCGGGGGCGGTAGAATCTCTTTTTTCGGGTGGTCAGTTAACAAATAAGAATAGCAATCAACCAGTTTACCCATGAATGAATTTTCGAAAATAATCTGGATACCTTTAATGTAGAAAGTGCTTGGAACAGAATAAAAGATGCTGTAGTTGAGTGCGTGAAAGATGTGTGGGGATCCGCGGTGGTGGGAAACTTAAAAAGAGATGCATGGTGGAATAAACAGGTGAAAGAAGTAGATAAACAAATGATTGCTGTGAAGAGTGAAACAGAACTTACACAAAGATAAAAAAGATGAATGCAAATAAAGTAGTAAAGGAGATTAAAGAGCAAATGAGATTAAAAGGAGGAAGATTGCAGAAAGATTTTAAAGATAGTAAGAAGCTGTTCTGGAAGCGGGTAAAGCGAACGAAACAAGAAGTACAAAGAAATAAAGACCTAAGGCATTCAGAATGAACATTTTGAGCAATCGTATGGCGAAAACGTAGATAGCAGAAATCAGGGAAAATATTATGACAAGGGAAAGAATTAATGAAACTGCGATGTTAAAAGCTATGAAAGTGTTAAATAAGGGCAAAGCTGCGGACGTACCCTGATGTAAAACACAAGGGTAAACCATAGAAAACGAAGGAAAAACATAGATGGCTCTTAAAGGTCCAAAGAAAACCAAGGAGATTCAAACCATAGCTGATGGATGAATTTGCTATGGTTCTGTCAGGAAAGTAGTAGGCCTAAACCAACTAAACAAATAATTCATCTGGAAAACTCTGGGACTATGGCTTAGTCTGGTTCTCTTTGGATCTGAGCAATCCAATGCGAATCAGACTTTGTATGGAGCACTCTAGGTCTGTTGCTTAATCTGGCTCTCTTTGGGACGGAACCAACAAATACGAACCAAACCTTGTCTAGAAAACTCTGGGACTATGGTTTAGTCTGGTTCTCTTTGGATCTGAGCAATCCAATGTGAATCAGACTTTGTATGGAGCACTCTAGGTCTGTTGCTTAGTTTGGCTCTCTTTGGGACGGAACAAACAAATACGAACCAGACCTTGTCTGGAACACTCTGGGACTATTTTTTAGTCTGGGTCCCTTTGGGATGGAACAAACGTTCCACCTTGGTCAGAACCATTTGGTCGATAACACTTGATACCAAGACGTAACAAAGTAAAACGCAAAAACTCGCCTAAGATGATTATATCACACAATCGAGTTTTTTCTCGCAAGTTTGTCAACCGATCGGCTCTTCAGTTTTAACCTCAGCTGCCCATCATAGCTTTGGTCATCCGAGGCTATTCTTTCACAGTTTATTGTAGTAATTTTAAATAGAGTAGACCAGGTTACTAGCCTTGATTGTGCCTACACCCATAACAGTATTCGCTGCTTACAGTAAGGTTGCTGCACCAATCAGCGTTGGCACATTTTAACCAGTACACAAGTACAACCCTTTCTCAGTCTTACCCTGAGCGCGCTTGCAATATTTCTAAAACCAGTATCTCTACTATAGAGAATGCCTTGCTGGCCATTATACCGTTGTCCGTGTCACTACCACTAGGAGGTAAGGCACTGACACACCAGGGCAAGAGGCAAAGATGGCAGTATATATAAGTATGTTAACACCAACATTGTTTTGTGGATGTGAATCGTGGGCTTGTCAGGAGAAAACAAAAGAGCAAGGTGAATGCAGTTGTCATGAGATATTTAAGAAATGTATGTTGAAAAACTCGTATGGATAGAGTTAGTAATGAATGGGTGCTGAAGGAGTGCGGTTTCGAAGGGAATCTAATAAGTATATGTGGAATAAGTGTCTTACGTTGGTTTAGGCATGTTGAGAGGGTGAGTGTGGATCGAGTGACGAAACAAATATATGAAAGTAGAGTGTGTGTGTGTATCAAAAGGATGGAATAGGCCATGTAAGACGTGGCTAAATGTTGTAAAATGTAGATGAATGTGTAAAAAAGAGAAAAATTAGGAATTTTAATAATAAAAGAGCAAATATGACTTGGTATACGGATATTGTTGAAGAGAAGGTAGTATGCAAGGATAGGGAAGTAGGGAGGAAGTTAGTGAGCATGGATTAATTACGTAGTAGTTTTTTGAGCTATATGTACAGTTTCTTGCCTACCCCATAGGGGAATGGTGGTAATGTAATTTAATGTAATGTAATATCGAGTTGTCTTGATATTAATATATTCTGAAAATTGAAAAATGACACCTGAACATGGGAATCAAACCCGGGACTTTTGGCTTAGTACACCAATGCTTTCACCACTGAGCTATCCATGAATCGTCCCGAACCCAGGGTCATTCTTCACTCATATTTTAAGGCAGAATTTATGATGGACGTGTGGAAATCGTCGGCTACAAATGTGTGATTTTTTAAGACCACGAGCTATCATATAACGCAGCCACCTTCGACTCAGTAGTTGGCTTAATGCTGCCCCTTGTACAATTATTATAATTGTAAGGGATTGCATATTTAAGAATCAAATAGCCGAAGCTAAAAGCATAAATAATAGCTTCGCTATTTGATTCTTAAATTTGCTATTAATAGTTCGAAATAACCAACAGCACATACTGATTTTTCTAAAATATTATGTTAACATTCACGGTCAAAATATTAATGAGAGGGAAGGAATTCAGTTTGTAACAAAAGATGATAATATAGTGAGTTAGAAATTACCCCCGGAAGGATGTAAAAATGGATTTACTCAAAAAATGTGAAACCGCTAATCTTATGTATTTTGATTTTAGTTTATTAATTATAATCAAAAATAAATGTTCTATGCTCTATTCCTTTGGTGAGGATTTGTAATGTTACATTTTTGAAATGGTTATATAAAATGGCCTTCTTCGATGTATATCCTGATTTTGGTTGGAAGAACAATATAGAAAATTCAAATATATATCTTTGTGGCCAACTATATTATTTGTGATATTTTATAGGAATTGATAATAAATATCTAAAGTGGTAGCTGAAGATTACATGACTTGATGTATGAATATATTAAAATGGTTTTAGTAACTTTAGTAACTAACTTCTACTCTTCTTCCTACCAAAATCATACTATAGTAACAATCGCAACATATTATGGGAATTAGAAAACGTGACATTGTTTCAACTATGAATCAATTACGTCCCCATTTAAAACGTAAATTAATTTCATAAATAAACTGAAATCTTTAAATGTGATTTGAAATTTAAGACATTCATATGTTATCTATTAAAATTATTTGAACTTTACTTGTCTTGCCGGGAGATGTACCAAAGCAATCGATAAACTACCAGAATTGTTAGTTACCTTATTTTAGCTCGTAAAAACACAGAAACTAAAACTTTTTTTAAAAATCCGTGTCATAGTCTGATAAAGTTTGCTGAAGTAGCCGATAGAGAGCAAGTAGTCCAAATGCGGTCAGGACAGAGTCAGGAGTACAAACTACGAGAAAGTTTTCACTGAACGGATGGTAGCCTTGAAATATGATGATTATGACGACTAATATCGGCAACTTTGTTCAACTACAGCAGCCTTGATCTGTCATTTCAGCACTAATTCTTAATTAAATCAATTTGGAAAGACAAGAAATAACATCAAGTTAGTTTGAGAAACAAATTAACAATAATAACCTAGTTCAGCCATGCAAATATAATATTTACATCCACGTAATTATAGATTAATAATGTCAGTTCTTGGTGGAATGCCTTCTCAAGGTAGGATATGTCATTCTTAAACTCTAATCTATGTATTTAATGTAAACTGTTCTTTCTTTATATTCTATTTGCTGAAGTTATTGTTATAATTGAATAGCTTATAAACACAATTTTCGTTACAATTTGGCTTCTAGTATATATCGGGTTAATGTAAAAAAACATATGTTCTTTATTGCATAGCATAATAGAATGTATTAATCACACCCGACACGTACCTAACAATCATAAAATAACAATATCACTATATTAATAATTAAACTCTCACACAACTTAAATAATGAAAATTACCACATCAAAACAACACAAACGTAGTAAAATAACTACGGAATTGCAAACTTCATAAACTAAACACACTAAAACATATATAAATTTTATTTTCTTATTTCAGATTCTAATCGACCTGAGTTGTATGAGGAGGTTAAACTATTTAGAAATGCGAGGGAAAGAGAAAAGTAAGTATATAACTATGTGACATGTTTAATTGTGACACTATTGAAGAATTGTTTCCATTTTCCGAGATTTAGTCTTGTTTTATTCATACAGCTTTGGGACACGTGTACAGTGTAAACTTGTGAATACTCACAAAATACCAAGCGTATTGACCTAAGTCCAAACCCATATTCTGTCACGTTTGCAACATTTTCCCCACTGATATAGCACACATGATGGAAGAAAGCTCTGCTATACAATCAAATATGAAAGGTGAAGCTTGGGGGGTCAATTGTTATAAAATTACGGTAATCAGCCATAACTGAGTCATATTCTAATAAATTAAAAAAAGAAACCTGGACACTAGTGTGAGTGAAAAATGACCTTGAGAATGGGACGACCCCCGAATAGCTCGGTGATAGAAAATTGGCAGGATAAGCTTCGGGTCCTGGGTCCGATCCCTGTGTCCAGGTGTCATTTTTCAATCTGGATATGTTCTTGATTTAGTTCTCATGTCTTGATGTTATCTAAACATTAATATTATATTAAGAATTAATAGCCGGAGCTATTATTTATGCTTGTTAGTAGGGAATTATTCCACTAGATATATTTTGAAAATTGAAAATTTTTGAAATTTTCAGAATATTAATATTATAGTTAAATTAAGATTGTGCCTACCAGGGATTGGAAAATTTATGGTTTTCTAATCCATAGGTTGGTGCTGGAAGATTTAAAAATTGTTAATAATTACGAGGTAAGTGACTTGCTAAATACTCGAATCAAGCAGCCATTTATGAAAACTACCCTGAGTTAGAGCATGCAACCACCAATGCAGTCTTATTGGTTTTAACTAAAGTATCATAACACACTAATGCCAATCTAACAGACAGATAAGTAACAGTAACTGCACTCGTTTTCTACTAAAGGTGTAGTAAAAACACCCCAGAGCATCCATTTAGGATGAATACTACCAAATTCGTCATTCTGGTGGCTAACCCTTTCTTCAATGTATGATCTTATCGACTTGGTACGCCAAACCTACTGAAAACTTTCCTAGTCCTTCAACTCCACCCAAAATTGCTTCAACTCTATAGCCCTGCTTAGTAGCCCGATTTTCTTACTAATGGCCTTTTGATATCAGCTGATTCTCCTGAAAGCTACTCTATAACTCTCCTCGGTGGTTTAGTGTTAAAGTGCTCGCCTCAGGACCCAATGATACCGGGTTCAAACCCATTCGAGGTTGATGGATTTTTCTTGTGCGATAAAAATTGGTAGCACAACTTTCTTTTCCTGGCAAAATTGGTTAGGCTTTTTTGTTCTTACTCAAAGAAATTCTCTTGTGCTGATATAATCAGTCAGTTCAGAAAGTACATGTTAAATACCTCAAATAAATAAAATATTATATAACTACTCTGCCACACAGGTATGATAACATGGCTGACCTGTATGCGGTTGTGAATACATTACAAAACCTGGAAAAAGCGTACATCCGAGACTGTGTGACTCCCAAGGAATACACCGCCGCTTGCTCCAGGCTGCTGGTCCAGTACAAGGCGGCTTTCAAACAAGTGCAAGGAGACGAGTTTCCCAACATTGACACTTTTGTTAAGAAATACAGGGTGAGAAAATATTGTATTGAAAACCTGTTTATTTAGTTCTAAGAAAATAACAACTCTGTGCTATCAGATTATAATAATTACCTCCAAGTTATATTTAATGTGCTGTGATGACAAAGTACATTAAGTCCTCAACTTGCACGGATGTGGCTGGGAAACTGAGACTGTCCGTATCTATCAAGCTGTGTCACTTTAAACATACTAGTTAGTGTTCTTAGTACATTTCTGCACAGAAAATAGTACTCAGGGCTCTCCCCACATAATGTCGTCAGCCGAGTGGCATTGAAATAGCCGGGTGGGGACAAGTAATATGTGGAACAAACCTTAGGAAAAGCAAATATTGGCTTAAATTTTAGCTGTTCGGTCAGCAAAACTAGACAGACCCATTTAGAGGTGCTGGGGAGGTCACTGGTATCATCACCATTTTGTTTGTTTCTATCTTGAGCGCGAGCTGCATCTTCTCAAAGTTTTATTTTAAAAAGCAGAAACTGTCTGGCTTTAATTATTTTTTGAACCAAACGTAGGTGTTAAAAATACATTATATATGAGCACCAAAGACTAGATGCTGTTTTTCACGGAAACTTTCAGAGGTAAGAATGGTGGAGAGTGGTAGAGAGATAGAGGAGACTGGTGGAGAGATAGAGGAGGAGGATGGAGAGATAGAGGAGAGTGGTGGAGAGGTAGAGGATGGTGGAGAGGTAGAGGAGGATGGTGGAGAGGTAGAGGAGGATGGTGGAGAGGTAGAGGAGGATGGTGGAGAGGTAGAGAAGGATGGTGGAGAGATAGAGGAGAGTGGTGGAGAGATAGAAGAGAATGGTGAAGAGAGAGAGGAAGATGGTAGAGGACCACATGAAGCTAACATATTAAGAGGAGTGTGCACAAAGAGCAATAACAATAACTTGTTATTTTCACAGTTGGATTGCCCCGCAGCGCTGGAGAGAATTAAGGAAGACCGACCAATCACAATAAAGGATGATAAAGGCAACACCAGCAAGTGCATTGCTGATATTGTTTCTGTAAGTACTTTAGTTACAATTGCTAATATTGTTTCTGTAAGTAGTGTAGTTACAATTGCTGATATTGTTTCTGTAAGTACTGTAGTTACAATTGTTGATATTATTTCTGTAAGTACTGTAGTTACAATTGCTGATATTGTTTCTGTAAGTACTGTAGTTACAATTGCTGATATTGTTACTGTAAGTAGTGTAGTTACAATTGCTGATATTGTTTATGTAAGTATTGTATTTACAATTGCTGATATTGTTTATGTAAATACTGTAGTTAGAATTGCTGATATTGTTTCTGTAAGTACTGTAGTTACAATGGCTGATATTGTTTATGTAAGTACTGTAATTACAATTGCTGATATTGTTTATGTAATTACTGTAGTTACAATCGCTAATATTGTTTTTGTAAGTAGTTGCAATTGCTGATATTGTTTCTGTAAGTAGTTACAATTAGTTTTACCATACTTTAGTTTAACCTCTCGGGGAGAGAACTATTGGTATTGTCCAAAATATAAAATTCAAGATTTTGATAAATGTCGACATTAAATGCTCCTCTGAAACCAAAAAGTGATTTTCGTGATGCCGTCTTGTCTGTCTGTGTGATTGTATCTTGTCCTGGAGACAAAACTATTTTAGTGACTGGGCTAAAACTTGGTGGGACTATCTAGTTTTTTTTTATTAAGGTTCCCCAGAGGAGTTTTTGGAATTATAATATAATCCTAAAATTAAGGGTACCATAGTTTACTGAAGGACAAAAAGAGAAAATATCACTTTTCTCAAAATACTCTTAACGATTTTGATTAACTTTTGTATCTAGGCATTATTTAACATTACAAACAAAATGGTAGCCTTCATTTACCCATGAAAATGACTTTAAAGTTAATTTACAAACAGAAATTTCCAATTTTAATCATATCTCCGCAACTATATGAGATACGAAATAGCTTATCATTGTAAAGTTGGATTATCTACTATTATAAATATAAATCTTTTATTTGAAATATAATTTTATAAAACCAATAGTTTCTGAGATATATATATTATGGGGGTTTTTGAAATGTGAAATTTATTGTTATGCTCTTTGGTTGAGTGGTTCTTCAACAATGTGTACTATTTTGTATTAGTTTTTAATAAATGTCTCTATTTTAAGATGAAAGAGTGAGAAAGTCTGTGCGCTGTACTGTACCATTCATCTTATGTATTAGGCCTACCTATCGATTAAATAGTAATTTATCTGTAGCACTGGGTTTTTATCTGTGGTAAGAGTAATAATAATGTAGATTGGATTGTCGGTGACAGGGATATTGAGGTTTGAATCCCCGTAGAGTGTAATTCTAGAGCCAAAATGGTTTCCCTGTCTTACCTCCACGTAAATGAACATTTTCTTCTAACTCCACCTTCCACATTCCTCACCCAATGTTGTAAATAGTATGCAGAGTAGAAACATGTTTGTAGCCGGTCTAACGTTCTTGCCACCGAAGTTTGGTCTATTGCGTCTCTAACTCCCCTTACTTGACAATCTTGTAACAGGCCATTTCTCACTTCACCGAACTTTCCAAATATTTATATGATTATTAACATAATATTATCTTCGCTGCAAACATTAGCTTGGTAAACTATTTCATTAGGAATCTAATATTTACTATCATGATAAAATTATACCAATTTTTATAAACAAAACGTTTTTTAAATATGTATTTAATGAACATTGAAAACTTTATACTGTTGTTCGTTCTTTAAACTTTATAACCATTTCTAAAGTACCTCTACCAATTTTAATTATGTCTTAAATTTTCATTTATGTTCAGTTGCATCAAATCTTATTTTAATAACAGTCAAATTCAACTAATTTATATAGATATAGTAGTTCTACATGTAAGAAGTACAGGAAAGGTGGATCAAAACATAATTAGGGAACAAACACAAAATGGCTTTTACAATCAAAGGAAGAACACAGTTAACACTTTACACTGCTGTCACTGGACAGATAGGTAATGACTGCCTCTTGTAATCGTTAGCCCCTAGTCCTCCCACCTAGGCTTCATTCTTTCGGAACTCGCTAGGAGAAAGTGGTAAACGCGTAACACAACTTCCTGGAAGAGGAAACACAAGGCGGAGAGTAAGGAAATTAGACACTTAGAAAGAAATACATAAATGGGACGATTAACATAGAAAATTGATTTTAATATAGTTAAAAATGACTCCTTGACACAGGAATCAAACCCAGGAATTTGGGGTTAGCGAATATTAGCATAGGATGAGGAGGATGAATCTTATAGAAATGTGTAAGCATTCTCCTTAAAAAGAAAGGTAACTAAGCTGTACTTTGTCGGACAGGGACGTTATTTTGTAGCGATGTTTGTGTTTCAGTTATTTATTACAATCATGGACAAGCTACGCCTAGACATGAAGGCTATGGACGAACTACACCCCGACCTGCGTGACCTCATGGACACCATGAACAGACTCAGTATCCTGCCGTCAGACTTTGAGGGCAAAGAGAAAGTGTCCGAGTGGCTCAACACTTTGTCCGAGATGCAGGCTTCGGACCAACTGTCCGACGTTCAAGTCAGACAGCTCATTTTTGATTTGGAATCATCTTACAACGCTTTCAACAAGTTACTTCACAGCTCAGCGTGAGAACAATCGGCCTGTGGTTTGATATCATTCTTAGCCATTTTAAATTGTTTTTCTTTGAGCATCTGCTGTGTAACTGTCAAGCAACTGTACAGCAACTTAGAATTTGGTAATATTAATATATTTATTTATATTTATATTTGGTTTTAAAATCATCATCATCAACTGTTTCCAGCCTGTGGTCAGGTCACTTTAGCAAAATGCCTCCATCTTCCTCTTACCATTCCTTCTCCCTTGTTTTCACCATTCTCCTCTCACTTACACGCGTGCTGTTATCTGCTCCTCCCATCTCATTGAATATGATCACGTAACACTAAAATTGGAAAAATGTTAGACTCTAATTTGAGTATTGACTATTCTCATGCTTTGTAACTAAAGGAAAAATGGCGCCAAACGACTTTATTAAATTAAATATTGAGAGGAGGATAGAAGGTCTTTGTAACTGTAAAAGTCTATAGACAATCTTCACTTGTATTAAATATTTTTTAGCTTTTCTTGAAGTGGGTAAAGAGAACGAAAGGACTGCAAGGAAGGGCCTTTGGCATTCAGAAACAACGCGGTGAGATGATCTGGAATGAAAACAGTAGAAGAGAATGATGGAGGGAGTATTTTGAGCAATTGTATGGCGAAAACCTAGCAAACATAGCAGAAAATAGGGGAAATGTTATGATAAGGGAAAGACTTACAAGACTGAGGTGTTAAAAGAATGGCAAAGCTGCGGTCGTAGATGGGATCACAAGTGAATGTTTCAACTTGCCAGATTGTGTGAGTTGTTCAATGTGTTTGCTGGTATTTCAAACGTTCCTGATGACTGGGAGAATGCTGTCACTGTTCCTTTGTATAAAGGTAAAGGCAGTATGAGTGAATGTAAGGATTATAGGGCAGTTAGTGGCCTCCACTTTCCTCCATGTTCCTGCTGCATATGTGACAATAAGTACAAAGTGTACAACACTTCCTTACACTTCTCTTCCTCACCAACTAGATGACCCACTTTATTGATAATAGAAAAACTAACTTAGATTCAAGTGCTGAACTTAATATAGTATTGTAAATAACTATTTGATGTCTATGTTTATTTGTGCAAGTAAATGAAGGGTATAAAAATATAATAAATATTGTTTGATTTTTTAGCTGTACCACACTCTACCCATGAGATCTGTACTAATTTAACTACACTAGTAAGATAGGGATGATTATGGTATAATTTAGAGTAAATTTACATAAATTTGTACAAAGGGAGAGTGGGAAAACATTTATGAGAGGCCACGCTTGATACGACTAGCTGAGCTTCAAATACAAACCTCCATGTCCCTGCTAAACTAGACTATATTAGTTTTACTCCATGCTACTGTTTAAAAATGAGGTTGAACAAATGTAATTATTAAATCACAGAAATGTTTTTTCCCTAAAAGGAATTTGTCCAAATTCCACTTCGCCAGGCTCCCCTATTCCTCTGGACAGTCTTGAGGCCGCACCGAAGGCTGCCACAGATAACTTTAAACAACAAGCACATTCATCCTCAGAGGGAATTGTTATATTTCAATAAGGCTCACTGATGTTTAGTGTCAAAAAGAGTTTAACATAAGTTACCTTAATAAATATAATTTCTAAATGATTTTAAAACTTAATAGCTGAAACATTTAATGGAAACAAAGAGTAGAACTTGGTATGACTATTCGGTAACCAAAAGTAAAACCAGACTAAGATATTCCCAATCTTTCGACGACACTACTGTACAGCACTTACTCTATGGCATCGGGGACTGGAAAGTTCATTCTCTTCCCATTGTGTTTGCCAGTCTGTTCCCTGAACAAGGTTCATTCGCACTGCATGTCCTTCCCACTATAATCTCCGAGATGTGATTATCCTAACAATGTCTTGTTATATGAGTACAGGTTATGTAACTCATCATTATGTAACCTCCTCCACTCCTAAATAGCCATATCCTTTTATTGTCCATATATATTCCTAAGCACCTTATTTTTGAACATCTTTTTTTTCGTCATGTAATTTTTATCGTCAGTTTCCTTCTTCCTGAAAGATTAGCACCTTTTTTATTTTCGATATAGATATATATTAATTTTATTTCTATTACTTTCTTTTCAATTGAATATAAAATATTTATTTTATTTATATTGGATAATCACACCCAAAGCTTTGAGAAATTTAGTTTTACTCTACAACAGTTGGCACGGTGTTTCTAACAGTTTCTTTTTGAATTCAAAATGGAGTAATTGAGTGTTTGTGTAAAGTGCATTCCCGCTTCTCTTTTTATTTGATAAAGCCAACAATGCCGAAATATTACTTATTAGTTTATTTTTACTTTCCCTTTATTTTTTATCAATTTCCATTATTATAAAAAATGTTTGTCATGTAAGGTAAGAGATCATGTTTCACACCCTTAGTGAACAACCGATGCAACTATTGTTTTGTATATTCTGAGTTTTACATTTCTTGACAGCAGGCGAGATGTCAACAACTTACTGATGAGTAATAGCATGTATTTCCCCGACTGTATTATTTATTTAATTTCCAATATAGTATCCTTATTGCTAGTTAAAATTGTTCCTAAATATTTAAATTCATTAACCATGTCAAATGATATGTTGCTTGAAGTAACCTCTATCATCTTAATTACCGTATTAAGATATATCCTAGATTTATGCTATTACCAATTCAATTTTCCCTTAAATACATACAAACAAATACAGTTAAACTTAAAGAAGATCCTAGAAGGTTCGATGATAAACTTAACTAAATAATTTTGTTATAATATGGAGATTGCCCATTACAAATACGTTTTATATCTCAATCTATGTTCTCAGGTTTGTACTGTATGTTCGGAAACCAGTCCTTCAGGTAGTACACATTAGGCACACACAGACAGTTTTCTTTCTCACACTCTTCACTTTGTACATATATCGAGTCACATGCAAGCTCACTCATAGATTTTACTAAAGCTAGTTTATCCTGTATTAAATCAGACAATACCGACAAATAGAGTAAGTGAATACATCCACTCTCATCATAGTTCGGAATACCTTCATCCCTGTCGGCTAGTCGAGCAGTCTTCAACCATTGATGCTGATGTACGGAGTGAAGATCTTAAAAAGGGTAAGGTTTGATCACTGTCAAGCCCACTAGAATAGCACTCATTGCTGCACACAAATGTTTCATGATAAAACTGTATGTTTATTCCTTGTCTTGTAATCCCGGAATAAAAAATAACCCATTATTGTGAAGAACATCGCTGACATTTAATATCTTTCTTTACCTTTAGATTTGCTATCCTCCTTGTCAGCAGGTTCGTTCTGGGATGATAAGCATCTTCCGTTTAGGTTTAGTGATGACGGCAACAGTATCTGCTTTGTCATATCCGCAGAAACACAACTGATTGAAATTGATGAATTTTTTGAATTTGTTAAAAAGAGCGCTGATGTGCAGTGGGAAAAGGATGACTGAACCTTTATTGTTCTGTAAAGCACTCGGAGTCAACTCACACGTTTTGGCCAATCAGACCTAAAACTTTTAACCATTCTTAGATTAGTGGAACATTTTCTGCTGCGCACATCTAAACTAAGCCGGAATGACTGGGACATTTGGATACTTTGGGTTTTAAGCTTGGCTGACCAATATCTTCCAACTCGTAAAACTACTTGTCACTGTTGTCGACGATACTATGTAACGACGCTATCTTCTTTGCTCCTTATCGGCTCCTTCTCCAAATGTTGACCAATCAGCGTAATTAGTTCTGAGTACGTTGACCAATCAGCGTACTTAGTTCCGAGTACGATTTATCACCGCTCTGCCAAGTCAGCCCGCGGAGATGGGTCGTCACCCAATCTATGTTCCTCTAATCAGTTATTAATAGTAGTCAATTTCAAACATTGTGAGGAACATATTTGGCCTCATCGAAAGGATGGAAATGTAAGATGGCTGGCTACCTCCTTAAAAAGGAAAATATCTAGAACAGAACTTCTAATGAAAAGTTAGTTTTTAAGTTGTAGCACTACATTAATGTGTTAGGAATGAGTAAGGCTGAATTTAGAGGAAGTGTGCCTACATTGGTATGGAGGGGTGGAAGAACCACTGAGAGTGACGTCATTTCCTTGCCAAATAAATATGGTAGGAATGTTTGTAACCTTGCATCATAATAAGGCAATTATTGATAAATCCCTCGGAAAATCTTGGACCAATATTTGACAAGTTAACTTAAATAAAATATTCTATGTACTCGCTATCTACAGTAATATATATTTGTCGATATGGAGCATCGTTAGAAACCAACTGATTTGCTTCTCGGGGTTTCGCGCACTAATTGAAGATACATTGTTTTCCTCTCACATCATGTACATGTGCATCCCGACCAATGAGAAGGGAGTAAATAATCGCTAGAGCCATTGGATATTCCATTACCATATTTTATAATGTAATAGATAGAATAAGTTTTTAGAGGCTTTTAGAAGTTGCCTACATTGAGGATTATGTGGGTTAAGGTGTTAACAGGTTTGCCTAGGATCCCTGAACGGAGTAGGGAATTGCGCCTAACATACTTGGAGGGAGGTGACACCTTAACTTGTCAACTCTTAGCTATTTAAGATGTGATACACATCTAGGGTAACTAGGCTATGGCGTCAGAGAGAAGTGACTTTATATTCGAGCATGAGTATTTCTATCTCCAATGGTCACGCTTTCAGCCTTCCCACTTTTTTTTTACAAAATAAACAATTGAGATTTTATAAAATAACCTGTCCGGTAAAAATATACATACAGAATCTGTAGTGTGTGCTGGCAGATTATGCAGAGGAGAATGTTTTTTCAGAGTTTACTGTACTTGTTCTAATATAATCATTCTAGAACAATCCAAATTGCTTTAACATGTTTCAAGAATAGACAAGCTTTTTAAGTGAGTGGTCGTATGCTGTAAAATACACTGGAGGTAATGAGTCCGTCAAGGCATAACCTATCGTGAGATTTTTTATAAGTAGTGTAATGTAGTACGATTATGGCGGGGTGAGGGGGCATTCGACATCTACAAGTTTGAGATCCATTGGATCATCCATAAACCACGTAAAGCTTTGAGGGAGGTGGGGGGTGTTAGCTCTAATGACTACATGCTGTTAGATGGGGGAGGGTGGGGTACATCAAAGTGTTATATAACAGATCTTATACTGAAATTTTAATGTTCAAAAATAATATTATTCATGTTTTCACCTTTGATAAACATACTTATACTTCCGAATGAATATCTGTGGCGTTGAAAATGCAAGTTTAACACTTTTTGCTTATCAATATTTTGAATGCGCTTAGGTGGCATTGTCTGCCCGAGAATACGAATGCCAAGCACATTAGAAAAAACATTTTCATGTGCATGACAATGACATGTTTATAATCACGGCACTTGTTTAGACTTGTCCATTCTACTAACCCTCTCATGTGCTTTTAGTTGGATAGCAACTGTCAGTCGAAGCGGCCGTAATTTATAAGTATAGTTAAGTTTGATTATAATTTTCTGCAGCTATTTCTATACTTCATCTTCCTTCTCCTCCCCCCTATACCACCAAGTCATCAGCAAACTTTTATTCTAATTTTATTTTATTTTTATTTCATTCTTTCCTCCCCGAGTTTTTCTGCCACTTTGTTCATGATCATTTCCACTACCATTACAAATAGTTTTTGATGCTTCAATTTTTTTTTTAATCACTCTGTCCTCGCACTCTCAGTCTTAACACATCTCCTGTTACTCTCATACATGCTCTTCACTCATTACAACTCCTCTTTCCACTACGACCTCCTCCATCGCTTTCCCGACTTTACACACATTCACATCCCTTCTCCACTACTATAAATACCATTACCAAGTCCTTCCCTAAGTCATACCTTCTTTCCATCAGCTGTAGTATGCCAAAGATTAAGTCTAATGTAGACCTCCATTTCATAAATCCGTGCTACACCTGAGTAGTGGTGCTTCCACTTATAGGTCCTCAGGTGCACCTTATTTTAGGTGGTAGCCTTCTCTAACTCAGGATACGGATGCTGACCATCAATTAGCTCGTCACTAGATCTGACCAGTCTTATGTCTCTCCTCTGCACCTGACCTGGCTTCTGTTGGGGCTGAACCCAAACCTCCAACAGGTTACTCAGGCCCTGGAGTACACCACTTGGAGGTGAGATAATGATTGAGCACTAGGGCTAAGTGGGGCCCACAGGGTTGGCTCCTTGTATTACGCTTCACTACCTCATTATACCCCACAAGTCAACAATAGTGTAAAACAAAATAAGTATTTTATAAATAACTTATACGAACCATAGTTTTATTTAAATACAACTTGGAACAGGACACAACCATGTATATAAAACAGTTTTTGTTTAGTTCTTTCCGTGTTTTTTTTTTGTCCCCTACGCCTCCTTACGCATTCTGGACATACGCATGTATACTAAATAGTCTAATGCATAAGGGATGAGAAAAGTTGAAATGGGGGGAAGTGTTGTCAAATTTGAGTAGGGGGGAGAGTGGTAAACCATTTAGGGAAAACCACCCTCAGTTAATCGACCCGGATTTGAAATCCAATCTTCCTGTCGATCACCAAAGCAATTGGGAATGTTGTTAATGTCTACGAGTGTATGGTTAATATTCTGTCAGCATTCAGTCTTCACCCTGTCCGATCAGATTGAAAGGCTAAAGCTTGATTCACTCGCTCTCCGAAAATATAAAGCAGAATCTGGCTCAATGTCACAGCAATTCGCACGCTGTATGTTGACCCATGATGCATTGCAACGCTAACTATAAACAGCTGATTATCAATATATTTTATTTTCTAGTGGATAAACATATATTTTAGTTCACTCTCCCGATGAATGTTTTTAAATTATAACCCTTTATCGTGGCACAATCCACTACACCGACACACGTTTTATATTATTGGGCTATATCCTTAAAAAGACCAATGAAACTGTCTGCTTGCTTCTGGTAGTAGAGCGCCAAATACGCATGCGCACTGATTTGAGATAGTTGGCTCTGAGATTTGATTGGTTCTCCTGTGCCGAAGATCTCGGACAGAGTGGACAAAATAGAGATAAGTTGAACTTTAGTGGAACAGCTCACGCCATTTAGGCATAAATCTTGGGATTGGCTTAGAGCTCGTCACGTGGCCATGTCTCTGTTCTGCGCTAGTTTTTTTGGCGAACATCTGAATCCACAGTAAGACTGTCGACTCGAACTGAATGTGTGTCCGTCAATAGTCCGCACCTTCGGTCAGGATCTGACAGTCCATGGACTGGACGTTAATGGGCACCATTAAGATCGTCTTGAATCAAATTTTAAATAACTTACACAGGCATTCACTTTTAAAAATTTGCCAAGGGAGGACCACTTCAAATAGTTTCTAAAGATCAAAATATTTCCAGATGAATATCACTTTAAATGCATCCCATTAAAAACATTATTGGGAGGGGGCCACCCCAATTAACTTCTAAAAGCATTCCATTTTCAAAAATGTGTCGGGGTGAGGTGACCATTTTCACTAGCTTCTTAGGACATCTAATTGTAGAGGGAAAAGCCAGGCCAGATATACTCTAAATAGCTTCTAGTGGCATCCTTCTTTCAAAAAGTTTCTGGAGTAGGGCCACTTTAAAATAGATTCTAGGGAATCTAATTTATAAAAATAGTTTCGGGTGAGGTGATTACTAGGCCCCCTTAAAATAGATTTTAGAGGCATCCAATTTTTAAAAATTTGCCTAAGTAGGACTGCTTCAAGATAAACTCTAGGAGTATCCAAATTTCAAAACATTTCTGGGGGTGCACTGTTCTAAATAGCTTTTGAAAGACTGTAGTTTTCAAAAACTCTCCAAATTAAATTATCCCTATGCCCACGTTTTAACAACATTTTAATACACACTACAAAAACATAAATCGATATAATTTTAGTAAAACAAGAAACTTCATGAACACATTTCTGCTGGTTACATTTTACACACAGGCTGCTTTTTTACTGTAGAAGTAAACTATTTTTTTTTATGTTCTACGATTTAAATAGTTGGCTTCCTTCAATAATTTAACATAATGATAATATGATCACAAGCTAACGATATTATTCAAACTTGACCAAATCCACTGGCAAATAGTGGAGTCCTCGTTTTCCTGAAAAGTCACTTTTTTTTTCGCACAAACATTGCAAGTTTGCGAATAATTGTTTCGTGTGCAGGGACTTAAACGGCCACTGTGTGGCCTGATAGATGAACCTTGTCTTGTTTTACGAATTCCTAGGCCCCCGGATTGGCCTTTCAGATAGAGTTCATCAGTGCTGCATTTACTATCGAAAACTACCCTCCTATGAGTTATCGGCTTATTGTGACGCCCGAGGACTCGTCGACGCTTCCTATGGGTCCACCCGAGAGGGTTGAATATGATCCTGACCTCGTGGCTGCCTCGACGATTCACGCCGACAGTTGCGTGGTAGCGTCCGTGACAGCTCCTCAAGAGTCCGATTTGGGTAGCGTCTTTGAGACACTTCTTCACCTCTTGCTTTCTCTCGATAAAGTGCTTCGTCTCTGAATTGCCAATTAGGTAGGCGATGATCTCTTGAGAAGAAGACCCGGTTTCATCCGCGAGAGAATTTACGGCGAATAAAATATCCATAATGAGGCCAGCCTTGCCATTATCCAACCTCGAATACGTGTGATATGTCATTTTAATTAATTAACTTTTACTTTCAACTGTAATGAGCCCACAATGACGAGAAATTTTTATGATATTTTTTAATATATCTTGAAACTACATCAAATTTTGAAACTTGCAAAAATCATATATATTTAAAACTAATAATTTAGAATCCTATAGCCATTAATCATCCCATTTTAATCTACAAATTGAAAATGTAGGTATATTTCCATAGCAATAGCACTTGCACTTTTATTTGATTACATTGTTTATTACAAGATTTATTAGCTAAATAAGATGTATTTGTTCACACAGTAGCGTTACATATCAAACTGGACATTCTATAATTTAATACAAATTCATTTTTATTCAAAGTACATTACGATAGCAGCCTTGATTCAAACCCATTGTTGGTATCAAATTCAAATGTTAATTGATACTTAATAAAGCCGGGTGAAGTATGAAAATAATCATACTGATGTAAAGTGGTCGGGGTTTTAGGCCCTTAGTTCTATACCATTTCATTTATATAATTGTATTGGTTTACCATTGTTTACTTGTTAATATGATCAAGATACTGAAGTACTAAATTTATAATACATTATTGTTTTCCACTCTTCTAAGCCTAATTTAAGCTCCATGTTAGGATCAAATGTTTTAATTATATTTAAGTGTGGGGTTTAATATTATAAGTTGTCTAAATCATAACCAAAGTTGTAAGCAATATATGTTTTAAATTTCAATTCATTAACTTCATTTTTCGGCCTTTAACTTTTAAATCTAGTAGTTTTTCATTTTCGTAAAGTCTTTGTTGGAATTTTAGCTTCATATAAATTTATTGCTTTTACTTTTCACTTTCACGCATCGTGCTATTTAATCTTATCTGTACCCGGAAGCTGGGATGGTGCACCTGTGGCTTGCAGGTGTGGCCTCACAGTGGAAAGGGGAGGTTTGGCGCGAACAGCTAGCCAATCAGCACATCCGATTAATCGTCTGTGTTTGACCCTATGTGGAAGGGAAGCGTCAGAGGCAACACACTTGCTGGTTAGCACGCGAATAGATAAGGCGTATATTCAGAAGTTCTTTTCGTGTTGCTCAAATAGGGTTTAGAGATGGGTGGGAGGAAATGGAGACCATGTGGCTAAATGACCACTTCATTAACTATTTATCCCGATTCATGTACTCAGTATTTTGTTTTCTCTACATTAAGTAACACGTGGTGCAAAATGTCTAAAATGTTTATTTCAAATAAAACTTCAAATTCTACTCTAAATTTCTAATTATTTGATCGGCGATGTTCTCCACCCCCACCATTAATTTATTAACCCCGAGATGCTCTACTAAACACATTGGCTGCTGCGGACCTATGCAAACAGGAAGCTGAGAAGGAGATGAAGAAATGCGACTAGGTACACTGAGGAGATACGCAGATAGCTACGTGTGTAATGATACAAGGAAGAAGTAGGATTGATGTGAGGGTATCAGACAACTTTGTTTAGATGATAATAGTATTTTGGAGATAGAGCAAGATTGTTTAGAAAAATTTGTGTGAAATGGTATTTGATCCGCCCTGATATTCCCATAGTTGGAAATCCAGTATATTACTAGATTAACGCCTTAAACCATTCGACCACCGAAGCTGGACCTACAAAAGTGTGTAAAAATAACTAAATACCACTATGTGATCCCCCCCTCCCCTCAGGTATTAACAACCTCAGCCCAAAGGGTCATTCCAGCCAGTTAAAGACCACCAACATCAGCCGTACCAAGACAAAACGTTAGGGCAGAAGTGTGGTGTCAATGGCATCACCGGATGGTAGTATAAGATGAAAATAGAGAGTGTACAATCCCTACTCCTGAGCAACGATCACCAAGCCCGTCACAAGGCTATGGCAAAGTAGGAGTTGTGATGAATGATGCCGTACTTACGATAGAAGTATAGGAGGTTGGTATCATAAGCTCATTCGGGGATGGTATCGTAAAAAATCCGGTCAAAGGGACCGATTATACGATCACCTATCGGGAGTCCCAGGGCGTCCAGTGGAAGACTTGGACATATATCAACGAGGGGAAGGCCAGAGCCGCAGTTTTGAGTGGTGCTACGAAGATGAAAGCCCTGGAGATAACGTAGTGTTGAACTTCATACCGCTTTGAACAGTACCTAGGTATTGAAGTATTTGGTTGAAATTTATTAGAAGGTTGTATGGAGTCGTATTCAAGTTTTACGCTCTTTAGTAGCGTACGTCAGAAGGAAGCTGGTTTGTATTCAGGAACAAGTCACAGTTTCTTTCAAATAATTAACTCACTGTGTAGTATTCAATGTTCATTAACTCCCTTTCACAGCTCAGTCATTAAAAGGGGCTTCTGTAAGTGACAGATATCCACCAATGGCCACGAGCCTTAAAATATTTGCTAGAACTCCCAGAGCAGGCTAGAAACCCCGTGGAAATGTTTCTTATGAGAAATCAAAATTAATGTGTGGGCAAAAGAAGTGGTAGACTGATTTTTGGCCTTTGTGCGTGGGGACAACATCGAACACTGATGTATCAGCTGATTGGTGACAAAAAATTAGTTGGTTTTTATGTTTAGTAATAATGTCATTTTAATTACATTGTTTATGAGGATTGATTATTTATTTATTATTTTACTTCAGTGATAATATTATACAACACATTTTAAAAAGTTGCATTAAATAAGGTTAACATTTATTTAACGTGTAGAAAAAATTCGGTTGATCAGTAGCGTTCCCCTCCCCCACCCCACACACCAAATATATAAATACGGTAGTTAATTTATTATATGTGACATCGTTGAAACATGCAAAGTCTAAATCATCATTCTATCAATGGTAGAACATTATTTATTACCCTTCATCAGCTGTTTTCAATGATGGCTTCACTCCTGAACACTTACGGTAATAAACCTAACTTTTTTTTTTCTTAGCGCCACGTCTTACTACCCATTTGAGTTGTACGCTTATGTACTAGTTACGCTGATCATTTTAGCGATTAAGAATGCTATATTTAGAGGAAGTGTACAGGGGTGGCTTAAGGGCCGTGTAGACCGAGGGGCTGCCCGGGGCGGCAGCTTGAGGGGATGCCAAACAGAGCTACCTAATGTAGCCTGGGCGTGATATGAAAATATTTCACAAGTCTAACGTAAACTGGGCGTGATATAAAAATAATCCCCAAATCTAACAACTCCAAACCTAACGTAGCCTTGGCGTAGTATTGGATTTGGCAAGCATAACAATCGTTCACTTTTTGATAGTAACATGAAATTTTACATATTAATATAAATTTGTGGTGGGTAAAATAGAATTTAGGTCCACACTTAAAAAGTTATTTGACATTTGCCATCTTAAAAAAGTGGCACACTAAAACTTTTTTTTTTTGCAATTATAACGTAAACCGTTCATAATATCGAAGTGTTTAAACTTATGATAAAAAATAGAGGAGAACATTGTATACAAAACAGGTTCTTATAGTCTCATTTGTAATTCTAACAGTTTTGGTACAATCTTGAAGTGAAACGTTTAGCATAGAGTTAACATTTGTGGAGTTTCCCTTCAAATTATTTTTATATCACGGCCAGGCTACGTCAAGTTTGGAGCTGTTGGGTTTGGGGATTATTTTCATTTTTTCCTAGAGTCCAATCACCATGTAAAATGTGGTAGCTGGCAGCTAGCAGAAGATTTAAAGAATGGTTAAAAGAAAAACAAAATTAATAATAAAATTGTTTTTGTGAAAGTTTTGCCTGCAAAAAGTGACAAAAAATCAATTTATTATGGTATTGCAGAACATTTGGTTTGACGAATGACTTAATGAAAGTATCACTGGTAACTTTTGTTAGCTGTCAGTTACCACCACTCTTATAGTGAATGGACTATATTATCCCTCAGTTGTATAGGGGGCAGCAAAAAATCAGGCGCGAAATTCACCTCAGGCCACCCCTGGAGGTGTACCGCATTTGCATGACGGTAGAGTGGAAAACGATTTTGAAAAGACTATCCTCAGTACACCCAACTGAGATTAAAATCTTGATCTCCATGTCATCGACAGTTTAGTCTACTGTGGGAGTTGCGTGTTAGACCATGGGGCCACCGAAGAGGGCTGCCATTTATGGATAAAATACAATTTTGATTTTTGTTAATGATAGTGTTCCCTTTAGTGTGGTTCTTTGTTGTTTGAGTTTATAGAATGTTGAAAAACTATAGTAAAAACTAAATATAATTATTAAATAAAATATTCAATAAATATGTTTTATTAAGAAACTTATTTGAGTTTACAATGCAGATATATTTGTATATTAATACAATAAGTACCTACTAAGTCAATAATTCATCACCATTAGATACAGTGGTCAGATACAATTAACAGTGATATTCCAATTTTTTTGTTCGCATATCCTACTATGTAATATCTCTTCAACTTTGTATTCCCAAAGTTGTTGGTATAGAAATCAAGCTACGGTATAGCCCTACATTACTTATTCTATAATCTAAATACAGGCGAGAGAGAAAAAAATGGCGTTCCCATATTGCATGTCCTTAAATCTAGGTCTCTTGTGGATAACTCTAGCTGGTCCTGATAATTTTGTCTTGATCATGAAATTATATATATATACCTAGTAAGTAAAATATACTTATAGCAGAGATACGTAGCGGCTAAAATGAAACTAAGTTTAAGAAGAAATTCCTTTTTATTGCTAGGGGCCTATACAATATCGTAGGCTAAACGCATCACATTCACAATTATTTATCTGGAAGTTTACTTTCCGCGGGAAAAACGTTACAGTTTCTTGCAATGCATACATTATATTAAAAAGTAAGAACAGATTCTTGTGTGTATACAGTTGCATTAAATATTTGTTTTAACTACTTTGAAGATCTACGTAAAAGATAAGTGAGTATTATACGTCAAGTATAAATAAAAACTAATACTAGACGTAGAAAAACTTATGTTGTAAATGTAAGAGAATAATCATAAATTTACTCGACCCTAACGTTCTCAAATAGACACATCCATTACAAGTATTATATGAATTTACCATCCTATAACTTACTAATATAGGTGCTATCCTTCCAATTGATAACTACACCTAATTTGGCAAACTTTTTAATCAGATCTACCCCTTTAAAATAACTTTGTGTTTTACAATACAAAACAATAGCTCTACAAAGATTTGCTATTGTTATAATTCGACATACCGGTATTAAGATGCCAATTTATTTGTAAAATGGTACCTAACATATAACTTGGAGGTCATTTAAATAGGCTTAAACACGATTAAATTCTGTAACTTATTTAATTTATGCTAATGGTTTAACAATATCTGCATAAAATTACTTTGTTTTAAATAAGCTACTTAAAGAAAATATTATTTTTAATGTTGGGATCATGATCAACCTAATATTCACTGAACTTAAGAGTTATGACCCTACAAGGGAGAAACATCGCTCACATTATCTGAATGTTAACTCTGGACCGGTCACGCCGATGTTGCAACCAAATGCGGTCGCACGGGCTCATCATGACTTTTACTTTTGTTGTGTATTTTAACCCCCTTTTTTTTGTATTTTTACCCCTTTTTTTGTATTTTTTCTAAAGTTATGCTTAGAAAACAATATTTGGCTTAATATGAATATATAATAATTTAATTTTAAAGAAATAGCATTACAAAATAGCTTAGTGTAATTTTGGAAAAAAACTACAAAACAATCCTGAATGTACAACTTTGATAAGCTTAATTTTTTATTTATTTAACTAAGGTTTTTTTTAAAAAAAATTTCAATATAATTCTAAAACATTTGTTTCAAATGAAAATATATAATTTAAAGCAATCCAACCCTTTAAAGAAAAGTTATGACTTACAAAAGCACTCATAATAATATAACAAAGTTTTATTTTGATGAATATAAAAAAAAATGCTATATTATTAAAATCAAAATAATAATACAATGCTAACTATAATATAACCCTATACAAAAGCTATGGGGGTTTTTTTAGTTTCAAAACATAAAAGTGTAATAAAAATAAAATTATTGTATTTTGTAGTTGGTTGTCACCTTATCTCATTAGGGCAGCAGCTTTAAACATTTTCAAGACACTCTTCACATGCGAGCTTCCCATGATTTCCACAAATGTATTTTCAGCACAAACGGCAGGCACGGTAGGTCTTGTTTCCTGAATTTGGTGGACATTTCTCACAACATTTGCGTTTTCTTGGAATTTCTGCGGCAACTGCTACTTCTGGGAGGTGTGGTTAGCGTTCTTGTCCCAAAACTGCCATGATATCAGTTTTGAGCACTCTAGGATGTCCTGGATATTCTAGTCGACCTCTCATACACTCTGTGACAAGTTCCTTTCCAAGTGTTTTCAAGAATTTTCTTCTCGGTAATGGCTTCTGATGCTCCTTGTTGTTGCTGACTAATACAACTAAAACGTTGATTGCTGCAATGTCTAAAAGACACAATCATCACATATCTCTTCTTCTGGGTCAATATCACTACCACCTACATCACCTTCATCACCACCTAAATCATCAGGCAATTCTTCATTTAGTAAAGAAAGAATCCACTCTTATTTTTGTTTATCCATTACTAAATATAAGATAGAAAATTAATTTTCAAAATAAACACAAAGAAAATTAATTTTCAAAATAAACACAAAGAAAATTTGCACTAACACAAACAGTTGCGCGGGGTCAGGATAACCCAAGAAGCTGTGTTCTCAACAACTGCTAAGAGGAAACTGAGCAGTAACCACACCTTTATTTGGTGGAGAGGAAGCTACACGAATATGTTTGGCGGGGGAGGTAGAATAGTAAACCGATCATGTTGGGTCATGGTGACCCCGCGCGACCGTTCCAGGGTTAAGTGAAGGGTATCACATATTCTAGTTACACAATCATGTAGCAAGCAATGTCAACACTCCTATTTGTAAACTTACTGTACTTCATTTGTTTGTTCAAATGGAATTCAGATAGCCTGGTTTATGAGCATCTCAAAAAATCTAAAACGTCCTAGCTTTTATTACACTTTATTTTGTAGCCTATATCCAGTAAGCTTCTATTGCAAGTACTTTAAGCTAAAAACAAAATTCCATGGCGTCATACCGCAAGCGAGTCATACCGACTAAGCCATTGTTAATCTCAGTTTTCTTAACTGGAGCTGCTATGTCTTTATCAAGTATCTCCTCGATTGTCCTCATGAGGCTGAGCTTGTCCTCCTTCCAAACCCTCCTACTCTTGTGTTTTGCACGGATGATCCAGGTCGCACACTACCGGTAGTTTCCTTGTGTCGAGTGAACGTTAAGTTGATGATGGTCCTGTATCACACACTACCGGTAGTTTCCTTGCGTCGAGTAAACGTTAAGTTGATGTTGGTCCTGTATCACACACTACTGGTAGTTTCCTTGTTAGTCGAGTGAACGTTAAGTTGATGATGGTCCTGTATCACACACTACTGGTAGTTTCCTTGTTAGTCGAGTGAACGTTAAGTTGATGATGGTCCTGTATCACACACTACCGGTAGTTTTCTTGTTAGTCGAGGGGACGTTAAGTTGATGATGGTCCTGTATCACACACTACCGGTAGTTTCCTTGCGTCGAGTGAACGTTAAGTTGATGATGGTCCTGTATCACACACTACCGGTAGTTTCCTTGTTAGTCGAGTGAACATTAAGTTGATGATGGTCCTGTATCACACACTACTGGTAGTTTCCCTGTTAGTCGAGTGAACGTTAAGTTGATGATGGTCCTGTATCACACACTACCGGTAGTTTCCTTGCATCGAGTGAACGTTAGGTTGATGATGGTCCTATATCACACACTACCGATAGTTTCCTTGCGTCAAGTGAACGTTAAGTTGATGATGGTCCTGTATCACACACTACCTGTAGTTTCCTTGCGTCGAGTGAAGTTAAGTTGATGATGGTCCTGTATCACACACTACCGGTAGTTTCCTTGCGTCGAGTGAACGTTAAGTTGCTGGTAATCCCGGTATTCACACAAATAACCAGTGGGCATGGCCATGCTTGTATCTTGTCACCTCGGTCTTGTATCTTCATGCACAGCCTTGTTATATGTGTGTGTGGTCACTCAACTACCCAACAGTATCTTGGTTGTATAATGCCAGGATGATTATCAACTTAACCTTCACATGACCACATGGTCTAAGGCATCACTTTCGGATTAGACTAGACTGCCCATGACAGGGAAATCGAGGTTCGAATCCTGGTCAAGTCTGTTGAGATTTTTCCCTTTCTTTTCAAGATTGTTCCACTCTCCCTCCATGAAAATGTAAATACACTTCCTCTAAATTCAACCTTCCCCATACCCACCCCATTATAGTAATCATATATATGTACAAGCTGAACAGGTAGTAAGACACGGTAAAAAAACTACCATTGTTCTTTTATCTTGTTAGAAAATGTTTTGTATATTCACACACATCCATTACAACTGAATCCAAAACAATTCTAGCCACACTGTAAGTCATTTAAATTTTAAAACAAACATTTATTTACTTATTATTAAGGTTCTTGCTCAGTTAACTTAATCTAACCTTTCATGCGCAAATAAATTAGTATCAATAAAATAAACAATTTTAAATCTCACATTATATTAATTTGGGTACGCCAGATATTGACTTAAGCAGTAACTTATGAGCCACAAATTACAATCTTAAGTGATTTTTGTAAATATTTACATTTCTGTGTATTAATATTAGTCAATTTTGTCTTAATTGTATAGCCATATAAACTTTTTAAATTTTATAAATATTAGTATCATTCAATTCTCTCTCCTCTTTTAAGTGTATTCATATAAAAAAATTGTAATAAAACAAAGAAAATAGTTGTTAAATGCTTTACATGAAGAGTACTATCCCCCAAATCAACACTGGACAACAAGAAATGTCTAGTTGACATAGACCACTCACATCTCCCCATGTTCATTTTGAAAGCCAATCAAAGAGTGACAAGAGTAGTGTGGGAAGGGTTAAAAGAACGTCATCAAGGTCATGGCACCCAATTAAATTAACAAATTAATGTGCACATTGGGGCGCTTGCAGCCATTAGTTGCGACCATCTACTATTAACATGCCCAAAACCACTCGCTCACACTTTTCTTTCAGAGCAGCCAACAACTCCCTTTAATTTAAGTCCGTACACAAGAGACGCAGTGTACCTAGGTCCTAGGTATTTTGTCATTTCCTCAACATTGAATGACTAAATTAATTTAGTACCAATTTCTCAAATACCTCGAGCATACTGGACTGTCGATGAAAGACAAACTAATAACTAAATTATTCGCCATCTAGTTAAAGTTTAATGTTGCATGTGAGTGCATTATGCCTATATATGCATTATATAATGTTCAACCGTTTACCGAAGGAATTTTGTGGTCAAAAAAGATCACCAAAAAGTCACTAATTTTTGTTTCTCCAGCTCAGTAGACACTCTGAAAGATATATTTAACTGTCTAGAAAAGAGAAATAGGCCTACCCGAGTTGAATCCCACCCGAGTTGAATCCCACCCATACACTTTATCAAAGTCACTGTTTTTTGGGGGTTTTTTTAAGTTTTTAAGCTACCTATTTTTATATATTTAGGCATCCTTATAAATCCAGATATAGGTTTTTACTGTGGGAAATAAGCACTTTTGGATTCAGAAAAAGCCAGATAATTTTTGAGATTTTGTGGCCTTCTGACATAATTTGAATAAGTAGGTAGGCCTAAGCTTAGGTACCTTTCCAAACTTCTTATTTTTTATTACAGGTGTGATTTGAATTATCTTCACCCTTCTTAACAAGTGAGTTCAAGATGGCTGCCCATTTACTGCAAACACCGTTAAAATCAGCGAGGAAGAGGAACTTGTTCCCGAAGAGCCCAAACGCGGAGAGCAGTGATGGTTCTTTGGGTCACATGTCACCTCTCCCGAGCTCTCCAGATCGCTACAGTTCTGCCCCTCATACCCCTCAGAATTGGATGCTAGAGACACCGCCAAGGGTAATGTTTGACCACTCGCCCGTTCAAGGGAGATGTTTTGACTCACTAAGATTTAAATTGAGCCACACTAAATCAACTTTCTCGCCTCGGAGATCACCAAGATGGCAGACAGCTGATACAAACAAGACCATTCTCTGTGGCGAAACCATACCGGAGACGCCCCTCAAAAGTCCCTCGACTCACTGTTCAAGGACACCTTTCACGTACCTGGAGAAAAGTGAAACTACATTGACTCCGAAACATAAGATTTCAAAGTATATTGTCGAAGAAAGCCCCAACACTGAATCTCTGGGCGTTATGACACCCTCAAAGTCTTCCAACAAGAAAGGAGGACAGTCTCTGACCACGATATCTCCTAGTACTTTCTACAAATCTGCCCCAGCGAGAACGGCTCCCGCAAGAATATTGTTCCCAGACCTGGGTTCAAACTCCAGAATAAAGTCCTTCTTTGGGGGTGTGACACGGGACAACGGAGAAATTGTTCGGAAAGTCGGGGCTATGAAACCTAAACTCTCGCAGAGTGTAAGCTCACTCTATTCTGACAAAAGCTTCAAATCTCGTGCAAGACCCATCAATAGGTCCCACAGTGCGAAAAATAAGCGAGCACCCGGTGAAATCAACGCCGGTGTTCACCATAAAATCCGTCGTCCTAAACCCAAATACAAACTATCTCCACGTATCTCGGCATTTTCTAAAGTACCAAAGGTTACTCCCGATGACAGAATTGTGACATCTTTGGACTCCTCGGGATTTCTTCCGGACGCTCTCGTCCTACCTCAGAAAAATATATCAGATGAGCCAACTTCTGAAAACTCCTCAATGCAGATTGAGGAAAGCAAAATTTCAGAAACTCCATCCAAGAGTTTTACTGAGGCCAGAACCAAAGGGACCAAGAGGAAGGTTCCGGAACCTCCCACTCCACCGCCAGACCCGTCCAAGAAGTTCTTCAAGACAAATAGAACTATCGGTATCAACAAGAAGAAGACTGTTACAGTCGACGCCAACATAAGGTAACAACTTTGAGTAGATCATTGATATCAAGTGACAATGGCCCAAGAACGAGACTGAGCGACAGCGAGGGTGTGACGAGCTGCAGCCAAGTAGAGAGGAAACCAAAACACTATTGACTCTACTCCACATTCCCGTTTCGCTCGGTCTCGTTCATCTGTACTGCCCAATAACACCACCATAAATATACTTCAAAATATTACCATATATTACCAAAGTAGCCTACAGCAGAGCAGAACTTTCGATTTTTTTGTATTAATGTACGTATTTAACTTTTTGGACAAACACTCTTGATATTTTTACCGATATACTTGGCAGATTTTTCAATAAACTTGTTTCGATTAGTGATTAAACAATTAATTATTATCCACTTTAATATTCCTTTAGTAGTTACACTTTTAATGACGATAGGGCTAGGTGTATGGACACCCCTCCTTCAGCTGGAATGCACCTCTTTACTTAACACTTTTCCAGAGATACACAAACCTCTCCCTCCTAGCGGAGAATAAAGTTAAATCGCTGGTAGTTTTTAAGGTGTATATAGTACAGTTTTTCACTGAGCTTTTTGTCACATCAGCCCTACAAAGAGCTCTCTATACCTAGCTTCTTTACTTTGGCCCCTACCCTCCATCCAGCAACCATTTTGCTCTGATGCTGACAACATTTCTTCCCATATCGATTCCCTCTTCTTCAACTCTACCGCTCATACATTTCACAACCAACATCCGGGCAAGTAAAGAGAGGAGTAAACACAAGGCGTGTTTTCGTGGTTGACCCGGTATCGATGTTTACAAGTGTTTATGACCGAGATGATACCGGACTTAGGTTAGGTAAGGCTTCCCTTGACCTCACTAAACCAACGATATGGTTACGACCAATGAGCCGAGAAGTTGTGCATGAATTTCAAAACGGCATCATTCCATTTGTTGAATTCAAATGAGTATAACTTTATAGTTAATGAATTTTAACAGTTTTATGTAAATTAAAATTGACAGCAATTACTAACTAGTAATACATTACAGTAAGTAGGTACTTAAAAACATTGAGTTATGGATAAAAGAACCGACCTAGCCCTATTTAATCTTAAACACATACTATGTTTTCTGCAGATTATTTAAATTGGGAAAATATGTTTAGCTTGATATGTTGTGTAAATATTAGGACCAGTCAAAATAAGCACCAATATAACAAAGAATAAAATTAAATAGCTCACATTTTCTGTCAAGCTGCAGTACATGTAGGTTTACATAAATTAACCTACCAGCTGTTAGATCCAATCTATCACAACCACCAATTTTTTTTATGATAAACAACTCAAAGTTGTTTCTCGCGCTCCACCTTGGTCATAACTGCTTTGTTGAAAACACACTGTACCAAGACATAACCAAGTCAATCTTGAAAACTCGCCTAATGAGTCAACTTTCACCAGACATTCAAAGACAAAAAAATACCAAAATAAAAAAAAATAGCTCAAAATTTCCAATCCCATAACTCTGAATTTTTTGAAATCAACCTGGACTAACTATTAAATGCTCACTTTGCCCAGCTCAAAAACTCAAATACATAAATCTACTTGCATATTTTTTCCTGTGCCTTTGTATGTAAATTTAATAAAATAAAGTTGTGGATGTGTGTTTCTCATTCTTGATATAGAAGCACTGATATAGTTCTTTCTCTTTACGTAAAACCTCTTTTAACTGTTTGCGGGTACGTTTTGTTATAAACGGAAGCAAATACAGTATATAAACACATAAAAGAGAACGAACAAAAATTGTTTTTTACAATGACCATAGAAACACAGTCAACACTTTACACTGCTGTCACTGGACAACTTACGTGTTCCTATCTAAGTGCTCTAGCATTCTTTGCCATTACCTCTTTGTTCAGTGTCAGCGGTGTGAACTTTGTTCTTCTGTTCAGTTTAAAAGCCATTTTGGGTTTGTTCCCTTTTACAGTAATTCCTTCTTTAATGTTGCCCAAACCAACGTTGTTTTTTCAGCCGATTGAATCAAACGCTAACCACGCAATGTGTGATGAGTTATGTAGGCCACCTGAGATGTTCCTCCCCCCACCACCCTCAAAATACCCATTTTGCACCCGCATGATACAATGAGTAATGTAGGCCA
>CABFWO010006651.1:0-23432 GCA_902155825.1 Timema genevievae | reverse complement strand
CTTAATATACTTAAAAATAGTGTGTTAAGAGCCGGAGGATGGGGGGTGGGGGGGGGGAGACAAATGTCTGTCCAACCTTAAAATTATTTTAATTGACTTATTGATGGTAAAACATTGGAGTATGATTTATGAACATAACAGGTCTACAAAGGCTTGCATTCATTTGTTTCTTTACAACTTTCATTTTTTAGTACCACGTCTTGATACCCGTTTGGGTTATACGCTTTTGTACTAATTACGCTAATGTGTTATGGATGAGTAAGGTTGAATTTAGAGGAATTGTACCCGAATTTGCGTGGAAGGCGAGTGAAAAACTATTTGGGAAAAATCGCCCTCAGTGCACCCGACCAGAATCGAACCCCGATCTCCCTGTCATCGGCAGTCTAGTCTATTGCGAGAGTAGCACGCTGGACCATGCGGCCACCGAAGCAGGTGTTTATTTACTAATACTACTACCTACTACCTACTACCTACTATTACTATTAATACTATCACTACCACTAGTTATTATTGCTGTTTTTATTACTATGCATTTAATTAGTTGAAATTATTTTATAGAAATGGTAATTAAAATTCTTCCGTTTTGGAAAATTTTCGGAAAAAAAATATAGGGAGAATTTTCCAAAACGGAAAATTTTCCGTCTCACATCTCTAAATGTAGGTGAGGTTCCTTCAGGTGGCGTGTTGTGGTTTGTTGCCGGGGGTAAGCATAGCTTGTTTAAAGTATACCCATAATATGTTCTCATCTCTCAGTAGAACATTCATCGGCCAGGTATTGATGGAAATATATTCCCAAGGGAGGTGTATAGAGCAGATCCCGTGTTATATTGGTCAAATGGGAATCAAGGGGATGAGAGCGTATCACAGGTGTGGTTCAAACAAGCTCTTCTTACCCTGGCAACACGTCACACGACGCCACTGGTTAAATCATACGTTTGTATTTAAATACAACATATAATGGTAATAATAGTAATTTTAGTATGTTTAAAAAAATAAAAATTAATAACCCACTTCGGTAGTCGAATGGTCTAAAGCAGTGGTTCCAAAACTCAGGGTTGTTACCCAAATGAGGGTCGCAAGGATGTTCATGAAGTTTGCGGGAAGGCCTAAAAAGATGTAAAATAAGATGAAATATTATAATATTACAAACATTTCATCAAACTCGTGTATTTTGAAGAATTACTGCGATACTAATGACAGTAGCAACAGTGTTAAAACAACGTTTTGAAACCCTCCTGTACTCTGAATTCTGGACCCAGCTCAAGGTCAAGTTGGTGATTTATATATTGTATGATTAAAGATGTATTGAAATTAATTCGGTTTTTGTTGTTTAAAACATTCAATTATGTTCATTTAAAAAACACTAATATAAAAATAATAGGTCATTGGAACTGCATGTAATGGTTCTTTGGATGACCAGTCTGGGAAAATACAAGGTCAAGATAAAAAAAGTTTGGAAATTTCAGGTCTAGAACGTCGCCCTTCCAAATAGTCTGAGCTGCCGATGACGGAGAGATTGGGGCTCAGATTCTGGTTGGATCTACTTAGTGTGGGTTTTCCTAAATTATTTTCCACTCTCCCTTCATTAAAACACAGGTACACTGCCTTTGAATTCAACCTTCCTAATCCCTAACACATTAGAATAATTATTGCATATTTTTATAATATGAAAGGGTAATAAAAGATTGTGGTAAAATAGAATGATTTTAACCATAAGTTTTAGTAATTAATCTAATAAAAAAGTTCATAAATTAATATACATATTATAATAATTATGAGGAATACAAATTGTTATTAATGTGTCCCAAATTTGGGCATCATGTTAAGCTACTATGTGCTTAGGATCATTAAATAATTAAATCAAAAGTCCCTCCACTGATAAATTATTAATTTAGAGCCACGTGTCGTCAGTTTTAAAAGTTGAAATGAATGCCTAGCTTAAAATATATTAAATTAATGTAATTATTCCATACTATTTTCACAGTCATTAGTCAATGAGGTTAACAAATTAATCTAATTAAAAACATACTAGTACAGTTGGTTTCACTGTTAGTCTGACTGACAGGGTGACATTAAAACTGCTTTATTTTAGTTTGATGTTTAAAAATTGACGTGCTCCCTGGAAAAGTAGTTAATTTTTAAGTTTTTTTTACAGAGTTTAATAGTTATTTTTACAGTTATTAAAATGAATCTATTGAAACTTTTTTAAATACTATATTATAGTATATATGTATACATATATATACTCTGTTTTATATATCTTCTTAATATATATAATTCTTCTTACATGTGTATGTCACTGAACTCCTCCTAAACGGCTGGACCGATTTTGATGAAATATTTTGTGTGTGTTTGAGTGGGTCCGTGGATGGCTTAGATTCACAATTGGACCGGTAGGTGGCGCTGCAATCGGGTTTTAAGAATTTTTTTAAATATTTTAGGGATTTATTTTAGATTTTTTGCATATCAGAATATGTAACCTCAAAATTTCATCCCCCCCCCCCACCACCACCACCCAATATTTATAATAATGAATATAATATTAATAATTGACCGTTAAAAAATCAATAATTGACCGTTAAAACCTTCTGAAAAGTTCATGAATAATTGAAATTCTGAGAATAATTCATAGTTATGTTTGTTTTTCGATACAGCTGATATTTGTGGAGTTGTGGGCGAAATGCCAAAAATGAAAAGATGTTTTATTTTGTATGTTGTCTTGACAAACACTGAATTTATAATATTTGTGTTACTCACTAATTGGAGTTCATTGTGTATTTGTAATTGTGATGATCACATAGTATTTGTTTTATTATCGAAATCAATTATGCCACCCAAACGAAAAGCCAACGTTCGGGCAGGACAACGTCTGTCGGGTCCGCTAGTATAAATATATATATTCTTTTTATAACCTCTGCTAATAATTGTAGTAATTACTTTCAGACTCTTTCGCTTGCTCAGAAAGTTTTTTTTTTATCTTTGTTTGGTTTTTTTAGCGCTGCTTCCTACTACCCATTCGGGCTACACTCTTGATAAAAAGTATTAACACTAAAGTTCTCCACATAATATTTATAGGTCGGTGACCTGGTGGTCTAGGGGTAAGGTGTTAGACCTCTGTGCTGGGGGTCCGTAGTTCAATCCTCGGTCCAGGCACAGGCTTATCTGATTGCCAAACCCTTCCTTCACCTCTGACAAGATGTGTATTAATCACAACTTGTGAATGTGGTTCGGATTCCACGTTAAACTGTAGGTCCTCGATTTCATCTCACAATCATCCTACCATTACATATTAGCGTGAGTGCATATAGTCTGAACGGGTAGTAAGACGCGGTGATAATAATAGTATACTGGTATATTACCAGAGACTAACGCGTTAGCTAACTACGCCACCAAGGCGGGTACTGAATTGTTGAATGTAGACAATTTGAAATGGTTAAAATCTTTCAAAAGTAATAAACAGTGCTATAATTGTATTGTAAACATTTTTATAACTTCATGTTCGACACACACGTCTGTCTACTGAGCTAAGAGTTCCGGGTTCGATTCCCGGCATGGTCGAAAAATTATCATTGGTGAAATGTGGGTTTTCCTTCTCACACTGATAAATTAAAGGCTGGAGATTGGATATTGTGCCTGTCCTCTTTTAAGTTAGATTATAAGGCATATGAAGACTACGACAAGCCTAACCAGCCGGCAGTGGAAAATATATGACTTGAATAAAAAAAACTTACCGAGACCACAGGCTGGAAACAGTAATGGATGTAAAGTAAAAGAGTTTGAACTACAGTAGCCCCATGGCTTCTTTGGTGTTGACTGACAGTTCACAGCTGACTTCTGAAGTCAACATTTAGGTATATACCTAAATTTTGACTGTTAGAAGTGACAGCTGCTAAACACATGTTTTTTGCAGATCATATGGTTTGGCGTAGATATATATAATTTGATCTGGTAGCTTTTTAAAGCCGTCAGCTGTCAGCTGTGTGCTATCAGTCAGCACCAAAGAAGCCATGGGGCTACTGTAGTAACGAGACAAGGTGGATAAAATAAAAATGCAAACAAAATGCCCGATTTGCAGGTCATCATTTGTTTTTAATGTTTGTTCAGGCCGTTAATTTTTGTTGGTAGACAATAAATATTAACTACAATACAAACTCAGGATTAATAAATATCGTTATTCAATGGGTTTAGGGCTACGCTGCTCTTTTAGCAAAATACTCTCTCTCTCTCCTTATAAAGTATAGTTTTCATAAGACGAGCCTTATTTGACAGCTATAAAAGTTACTAGACTTGCTTTCACGTATTCATACGTCAAGTCATGTGACCTTCATCTATCCTTTTATATAGATTATCGTTACCTATTAATCAACTCTAATAATATTGTAAAATGTTATCAGTTTTGACATACAATGTTTTTTCGTATTTTCTAAAAGGTTATTCCTATGAAAATTGGACTGTGTGTATATCCATCCCTCCGTCTCTGTCTTTCTCCCGTACAAAACTTGTCTGTCCCGTGAACGCCGCATATCCTGACAAATTGAAAGTAAATTCAACTTGGCATGATGCGGTTTTTTACGTTCGTTTCTCTCGACTGTGCTCAGGTGGAGGGAAAGGAAAAGAAAAAAAAAATGGGGGTCGTAGGATTTTTTTTCCCTTCAAATATCCGTTTCCTCATTTTAACTTTTTTCTTCTTTTTTTTTTAAACCTTCCAGATAAATATTCATACATTTTACTCTGATTAAATTTATCTCTCTACTCTCAACGTCTCTTAATGAAGTATACAATATAATGCCGAACCGGACGGGGAAAAAAAAAAGTGACTGACCAATCGCAAAGGTGGTGTTATTTTATGGAAAGAGGTAGGGTGAGGATGAAACTGGTGGGGAGGGGGGTTCGAACACCACGCGTACACAAAACGTTAAAGCCCATAAATCTAATTTTAACGCCGCCCTTGATTAGATAACCATGGTTTGTGGTCTGAGTTATGTAAACTTTACATTACACCGTAAACCCTGCTTTGTGGGGTTTTATACACGTGTTGTTGGTAGCCCTGCGTAGCGGAGGTTTTTAAGGGAAGCTGCGATACGTTGAACTACAAAAACATATCCCTGGATTTTATAACTAATGAACATTGATAGGGTTTACCTATATTATTAATTTTATTTTAAAGACGACATCTGCCAATCGCATGTCTTGACATGTTAATACATTTATATATACGCCTTGGTAGCGTCGTCAGCTAACGCGCAAGCTTCGTGTTGGGCAAGACTGCCGAGGACGGAGAGATTAAGGTTCGAATCTCGGTAAAGTGAACTGAGGGTGAATTTTCCTTAATGTTTTCCACTCTCCCTCCACGCAAATGCAGGTTCACTTTCTATAGATTCAACCTTCCCAGTTCCTAACCGAGTATCGTAATCAGTACTTAAGCGTAATAAGTTAGGTACGAGGAAGGTTAAATTTAGAGGAAGTGTACCTGCATTTGCGTGGAGGGATAGTGGAAACCATTTAATAAAAACACCCTCAGTACACCCGAATGAGATAAGATCCCTGATATCCTTGTCATTGGCAGTCTTGTCTATTGCGAGAGTGATGTCTTGGACTATGCAGACACCGAATTTGGTATAAATGGTCTAGTAACTTTTTTAACTGTCATATAAGGTGTTTCCTCTGAAAATTGGCTTATAAATACACTAGTGCTTGAGCTAGGGGGGTAAAATAATGAGACACAAAACCTCAAACGATTGTAAACTCTATTTACCCTGCTTACCTTGCTTGTTTCCACTATGGTTCATCTTATAAGATAGGGTCATAGTATAATCAGACCCACTTCATTGACAGAATGGTCGAAAATACGTCACTCTTGCAATATACAGGACTGGCAAAGGCTGGGAGATCGAGGTTCAAATTTCAGTTCAAGTATACTAAGGGTGTTTTTCTCCTAAATGGTTTTCCACTCTCCCTCCCCGCGAATGTGGGTACACATTATCTAGATTCAAACTTCCTTATCCCTAACACATTAGTGTATTTAGTAAAGTAGCCCCATGGCTTCTTTGGTGCTGACTGACAGCTCACAGCTGACAGCTGACGGCTTTGAAAAGCTACCAGACCAAATTATGTATCCCCACGCCGAACCATATGATCTGCAAAAACATGTGTTTAGCAGCTGTCACTTCTGACAGTCAGAATTTAGGTGTATACCTAACTATTGACTGTCAGAAGTCATCTATGAACAGTCAGTCAGCACCAAAGAAGCCGCGGGGCTACTGTACATACATTACATGTTACCAAGTTTTCCTACTCGAACGGTAGCAAAAAATTAATAAAAAAAAAATTGTACCCAAATAGAAATTCCAATAAATTCCGTGAAGGCGGCAAGGGGAAGCGAGAAAAAGCAAGTGTTCTTGCAGTTTTTATGGAAAACTTTTTTTTTTCCAAAATAAATAAAATATTTCTCCAGCACAAACATAGAATTTAATTTTCTTCACATGGTGACCTCAAAATTTCTTGAATATCTATCAAGGGTGTTCTGGAATTTAATGGCAACTTTTTCTCTTAATTTAAAAAGTTTGTCATCTAATGCCGCTATGGTCATGACAGATATTCAAGAACTGTTGATACCACTATGTGAAGAAAATAAAACCCTATGTTTTTACTGTAGTAGTACCTTATTTATTTTGGCCAAAAATATTGTTTGCTGTTAAAATTGAAAAAAACACCGGCCTTTTCTCGCGTCCCCTACCATCCCACATTAATAGGCACAAATTATTTAAATTATAATGTGGTAAAATAAGATATTTTAAGTGTGCTTTACTAGGATTGGCCCAGATATGACTTAACCTAATTATTATAAAAAATCCATCCTACTTTTCTCTAAGGTAAAATCAAGGCTGGAACCAGTATTTTTAGGAAATCAATTTTGTGTTTTTGTTTTTATTATTTTTAATTTATTATTTAATATGAGGAATAATAAAAAATATAGATTGGTGGAATATTGTCGATGAGCATAACTTATAAATGCACCCCCATCAGCTGGTAAAACCACAGTAAGGATACAATTTATAAAATATAATTTTGATGCACACGGTAGGGACTTAGAAGGCCAACCTTTTCGTTAACGATAGCCAAATTAAATTCAAGGCTAACGCCTTAGACCATTCAACCACCGAAACGGGTTGATTTAATTTTGATAAGAAGTTTTAACGACCATTGGTCAGTAAAAATATAATGTGTCCATTGAGTCAAATTATTTAGAAAAGTAAAACTTATTAATAAATTAAAAATGTATACAACATTTTAAAAGAGGAATTATTCAAATATTAAAATTATCTAAAGTAGGATTTTTGTATGAAGAAACTTTTAGAAAATACTAACATATTTATTTGTGGTCAACCTTTATAATATTTGACTATTTATTGTATTTGTGTTATTTTATATGGATTGATAATATCTATCAAAAGTGACAGCTACAGATCACATGATTTGATGTTTGAATACGTGAAATTAGATCGAGTAATTTTCTACCCCACAGATAAGATACTTCCAATGGAAATAATTGAACTGTATCACTAGTTGTAATTTTGCCAATTATTATTTGCAAGCCCGATAGAGCTGTCTGACAAGTTCGTACTGTTAGAACCCCCTTTGAAAACCAATCAACGATCGCCACTGTTTGTTTTATAAGCAACACTGTGATATAAAGTAACCTCGGGGCAAACATAGATGAGATGTCTCCAACATATAAACAGATTATTCCCTCACCCTCCACATAAAGCATCAAAGTTAGTGGGTGGATGGGTTGTCAAGGGGGAGGGGGGTCTAATATGAAACTATGATGGCATGTCCACTGCAAACCTCCTTCCAATTTAATCACACGCTAGTAGATTACACGTAGAGCGGTAGACGGTGAATGTAACCTACTCCCAACCTCCCGTCACTGGGATTCTGCCGCTTACAAATGAAACACTTAAAACTTGTCCCTAGTGTTTTCCACACACATCACGAGATTCTCAGGGGGGGCCAACTTAATTAATGGTAGTCCCGTTTGGAAATGTTTGGAATGTTTAGTTTATTACAGCGGTATCTTGATTACATCTATTTCATACATGTGTTTAGTAATAATAATAATAATAATAATAATAGTAACAATAATATTCCCCTCTCACTTTTCTTTAATTGTGTTTTATGGTAGTCAACAAGCACCTACATAACATTGCGGAGCTATACTATTATTTTATTTTATTTTCTTGCTCCTCATCTTACTACCTCTGTGGGTTACACGCTTATATAATAATTAGACTAATGGCTTTTAAGGATTTGGAAGGTTATATTTAAAGGAAGTGTACCCGCATTTACGTGAAGGATGAGTGGGGAAAACCATCTTAAGTACACCCAAACGAGATTCGAACCTCAATCTCCCCGTCATCGGCAGTCTAGTTCAACACGAGATTAGCGCGTTAGACCGTGCAGCAACCGAAGAGGGTTCTACTATTATAAAATACTATAGTACAAATATTAATGATTGCTATATTTAGTCAAAACTGTTCACTAATCTTTCAGGTTACACGTATTATTATGCGCACTAATGTGTTTAAGGATGAGGAATGTTGAGTTTATAAGGAAGTGTAGCTGAATTTGCGTGGAAGATGAGTGAAAAACCAATTAATGTAAAATTACCCTAAGTACACCCGACCGAGACACGAACTGCCATCTCCCCATCGTTGGCAGTCCAGTTTATGGTGAGAGTGAAGCCTTACACCATTCAACCACTGAAGGGGTATTATTAATGTTATCATTATTATTAAGTTACTATCAATTCTTATTGAATGCTTATGCTTTTCCTACTACTCTTTTAATAATGTAATTTACTATTTATTTTTTCATGTTTTTAGTATACATTTATATGTATGCATTATTATTTAGGTATGATTGTTTTATTTTATTTTATTATATAATTATGCTCACATGTCAGGTATTTGTGTACTTTTCAGTACTGACCTGTTAAAGGTCTTGTGACAGTTTGGCCAGCAATATAATTAATGAAATTGAAATTATTATTATTAACAATTAGGTTTGAGAGCGTGGTGACACAACTCTCCGTACACTAGTCCAGGATTCAAACCCCCGACTTACTAGTAAGCATCAAACCAGGTTAGATGAGTCTGGTATTTGGTCCACGTACTCATATGTGTGGCAGGTCTTTTTTAAATTCCACCCTTCGATGCTATTTTGACAGAAATGAACATTAAAAAAAACATTCTCACTGTTTTATCCGAAGGTTGAGATTAATACTTTTTAAATTTTAATTTTACTCATACAACGAGCTCTACCTTTAATTAAAATGTGAGTTTAAGAGGGGATATGACCTTAAAAAAATCGTATTGGGATGAGAGGATGGAAAAAATAAATAAAGTAGGCTTTAACGATTCCCAAGAAAGCAATTTCCTCGGGTAAGTTAAACCGCAAAGAACCGACGACCCATCCACGCGTAGCTTCCAAAAACCCTAACTAAACCAACCACCTCATAAAACTCCCGATACTTAATTAAAGTTTGCTTTTTTCAGAGCACCAACAACCAACGCCTTCAACAAAACAGGAAAAGTGGTTGGTGAGAGTCAGAGGGGAGGGGGGTGGTTTGTCCTGAGGGAAGGGTCGCTCTGAGATTGGTTGTTTCGAAAGAATAAAATAAAAAAAGGGGGGGGGGTGAAGTAGGGTGTTGTCCGTATGATTCAACATTCCAGGCGGGCAACTGCCCGGGAAAAGGGGTCCCGGGGCAATCTCGCTCCCCTCCCGACTATCTTTCCCCCCTCCCCGGCTAGAAACAGTTTATTGCCCTAAGCTTTACTTGCAAGTTTACCTACCCCTGTTTACTCGTTCCAAAGCTCGAGATGGTAGTGTTTACTGTGGCTTACGTTAAAGTCAGAAGACGTTGGGTTTTTCTTTGTTTCTTTACTTCAGCCCCAACAAGTCGATCAACTAACATCTTAAATTTTAGTTAACCTGATCCACCATTTACAGGCAATTCTTTATCAGATAAAAATACATTTCAAAATTACTTGGCAAAAATCAATAAGTGGTCAAACCTCTTGCTATTTTATTTGGTATATAACTACGGCTTATATCAAACTCTTAAAGTAAAATATTGTTCGACACCTTAACTCAGTCAGTAAAGTGTTTACCTATTTAGCTAAATGTCCCGAGCTCAATTCCCGACTGGGTTGAAAAATGTATCATTAGTGAAATTTGGGGTTCGTCGTTTCTCAGTGATGAATTAATTGGCTGAAAGGGGGGGGAGGGGGTGAAGAAAGGGGATTAGTTGGGGGCCTGGGTTTTGTGTCTGTTCTATATTTAAGTTAGTTTATAAGTCGTGTGTTATATTATCAGGAGGTTCAGAAAGTATCTCAAATAAAGTTAGTAAATATATAGTGTGTTTGATTTATTCAAGGTGTGTGTGCAAGTAGGTATTTTTCACTTTGAGTCGAGTTTGAAAGATAATATCGATTCTTATTTGAGTTCGAGTAATGTAGAGTATTATTTGTACAAGAAATATTTTAAATTGAATTTCTGTAATAGATCCATTCATAAACAATATACCAAGATTTTTTTTAAATTACCTTTTGTTTTGTGAAAAAAAATTATAATCACACAAATTCGAATTTTTAAATAAATTTAATACAAATGTACAGTGCTAATTAGACAACAGAAAATATTGAAGGAATATATTTGCTATGAAATTATATCTTAAAATTGAATAAAACTAATCAAACTATAAATTTACGAGAAAAGGATCGAAAATTTAGAGTAATCAAATTTTTTGAGTTTTTTAAAGATCTTTGAGTAAGTTCGAGCACCTGCCAAAACTTGACTCGAACCCGAATTTTCTAGTTTTCGCACAGCCCTAAAAAAAAAAGACAACATAAAATAATGATACCTTTGAAATAATTAATTGGTGATACAAAAAGAAACAAAAAAAAATGGTTTTGGTGTAAAATCACAATAATATTATGATAAAAAATTAATCAAAAAGCGTAAAAAATGTTTTATAGCAATTAAGCGACCCTATTGCCAATATGGCTCCATTCTGGTTGTAGACAAAGGAAATAGGCTACATAAATATTGAGGTCAATTCTTTACGATTTACGATCTGTAGTGTGTTAATGAATGCCTTGATTTTTGTGCTCAATATTGATAACATTTTACTATATAACTAGTGTTATTTTGATGGTGTTGATAATATATATCAAAAGCTACAGCTGTAGATCATATGGCTTGACGTATGAATACGTGAAAGTAGATATAGTAACTTTTCTAGCTGTCATAAATGCCCATTCGTAAGAAAATTGGGGTAATCAAAGGGGCAAACTTCTTTTTTTTTTTTTAAGTTTTATAATATCCGGATGAAGTTTAAGTGAATCAAAATGTTATAGAATTCAGTCTACTCCTTTAGAACATATACGAACTCCAATATAAATTTTATAAAAGAAATTTTCGAGAATGTAACCGAGTGAGGATAGAGTACACCTCGAGGACTCGGACACGGGTGTAGAGGATCATGGTTCGATCCTAGATGCAAGGGTCTATTAGATTAATATTATTCTAGCACCACATCTTACTACCCGTTTGGGTTATACCACTTATGTACGAAACTGTGGCGGTAGAGTGAAAAACAATTTAGGAAAAACCACCCTAAGTATACTCGACCAGGATTCGAACTCCGATATCCCGGTCACTGGCAGTCAAGTTTATTGCGAGACGGTGGTTTGTACGCTAATGTTGTTTGTGGATGACAGTCTCAATACACCCAACCCGGACTTAAGCCCCAACCTCCTCGTCACCGGTAAACATCAGACTAGATGAGTCTTGATACATAGACGGCGTGCCCAGTGTTACGGGCTATATCACAAAACAAAAGTGTAGTCCCTATTACTATTTCACTATTCGTGTTAACCTAACGCCAGTTATATAATACTCAAACACTGATACTTTATTTACTGGGCAGGATGAAAGGATAATGAGGAATTACAATTTATGAACCCTCTAATTCTTTTCGGCACGACATATCAAAATGGGAGACCGGCTGTAATTTTAAGAACGAAATATATCCCCTTTCATAAAGTCAGAAATCTTCAATTTGTGGTTTTGTATTGACTTCAACCCCCATTTCTTTCCTAAAGCAGGCATTGGTGTTTCAGGGCGCGTTTTGAAGTAACGGAGGGAGGAACTTATATATACACACACCAAACAGAAAGAAAGAAAAAAAAAAGCACCCTCAATAAAGAATCGTCCTGGCGGGATGTTGGGGGGAGGAGGGTGCAGTGTGTGTGTGTGTGTGAGTACAATTGCTGGGGTTTTGGAAGGGGCGGTGGGTGCTATAGAGGGTGAGGGTTGTATTGACCCAAACCAAGCAGAGAGAGGAATGAATACCAACAATTCGTATTGACAGCAGTGCCGCGCTGCGCCGGGGCTGGTCAAGGGGTCAATCAAGGTGTAAGGACTTTTTACTGAGGTCGGAGAATTAGGAAGGTGATACGTCAACCAAGGATTGAGGACTTTTCCTGAGGTCGGAGCATGGAGCAGGTGGAACGTCAACCAAAGTTTAAGGACTATTTCTCTGGGGCGGGAGAATAGGGAAGGTGGAATTTCAATCACGATAGAGCAGGTGGAACGTCAATCAAAATACATTAATTTTTTGGGGGGTTAGGGAATGACAAAGTTGGAACAGGTGTTCTTATACAATGTGAGAAAAAAATTTATTGAATTTACCACGTTTCACAAGATACATATTAATTCCCCCAAGTTTATATCAGACCAAAAACACCACCTGTTGTAGGTTTGTGTTAGTATTGTGAATATTAGGGACTCCCAGGAGCAACATAACAAACCAAACAGACCCGCATCGGTGGGCAAGCAGTCTAAATGTAAAGCTCATTTCATCAGTTTTGCTGATTATTGTAAGTTCGGATCTCAGCTGGGTGTACTAAGGGTGGTATTTTCCTAGACGGTTTTCAACTCTCATTCCAATCAAATGCTAGTACATTTCCTCCAATTATGTGCTATTCTAATTCCTTTCCCATTAGTTTAATTGCTATACAGGGTGTACCGTAACATGTGGGACCCACCTCGGCGGGGGACAGGAGAGCCATAAATACAATGAAAACAGTTAATATACATGTCCCATTTGACCTTGCTTACAAGACATAGACATGTTTGTATTCCAGTAATGTGGAGCTGGTTTACTTATAGGAAGTGCTCAAAATGCCCGCCTTTGGCCTGAATGAAAGCAATGAAATGTAATATACGTTTGAAAGCGTGCGCAATTCTAAGACACGACAACTGCAAGCTCGCATTAAGGTTGAAGATGGTTATTTTGATGCAGTGATGCAAACTACCCGACTATGAGAAGTTAACTTACTAACATAGTAACAAGAAGTATACCCAGCTTTTAAATACCCATACCCTCTCCATGCTAAAATGGACTCACTCTCCTTAAAATAAACTCATTTTCCTAAAACCTTAGATTAATGACGTTGTATACATTTGACGTAGTGGCATGTCAAGATAGAATTTTCCATGTGAATATATTTACGGTTTGTTCAGCGATTGTTAAAGCTATAGCATTGAAACAAAAACCATTACTTCTTAAATATTTCTAAAAATGTTTTATATTGTCACATTTAAAAAAACTCTTGCAGTAGTTTTTTTTTTTTGTAAACACATTATTTTAAATCGTCTTAAGCCCAGGCAATTTGGTTTATTCACCAAAATGACAAGTAGGAATCTTCCTGCCAGGAGGTAGACTAAGAAAGTCCGTGCAAACATATGACTATTTAAAATAGGAAACAAGAAAAATATTAGTTTTAAATTAAATTCAAGGCACGCCAGGCGCTAAAAGTAAAGTGAGAGTTTATAATCGTCAGGGGAAGAGGGTAAATGTCAAGAGGCCTCCCAGAATGAACTAACTCATTTTATTTCCTCTCTTTCTATTTCTTACTTTGACGTTTAAATGTGAAAAGCGCTTAGATTTTTTAGGTAAGTCATGTTAAGTCATGCCAAAGGCATAATTTAATATCGCGTTGTAATCAGACGGAGTTCAAACTCGGCACCTAAAGGCCGAGTGACCCATCAAACATCATTACACCAGGTGATATAAAGACGTCGAGTCCTTCTTTAGCGGTAGTTTTCCCCATCCTCCTAGAAAAGGTCTCGTAAAAAGAGTTTATTTGCGGTCAGAGTCTTGAATCATGTTACTCTCTCCCTGGAAGGGGTGGTAGAGGGGTAATACAGTCAAACCGTGCTATACCCGTCAGTTTTAGAGGCTAGTAATATTCCTCGGTACGGAGTTCCGTGGGTGTGTTTCACTGCCGAAATACAGGCAATACTATAAGATATTGCAAGGCATAAAACCCGTCCGGACATTGTAAGTAACGGCGAGGGTGCTTTGAGGTGAGACGGGTTAGGGGTTAGGGAGGAACAGGAGTAACAGAGAGAGAAGGTCAAACATAAAAATTCGATACTAACAGAGTACATTAAACAAGGCAAGTAAAGTCAATTTTTCATAGAAAGGGCCTTTTAGAAAAATACAAATATTGCTATGCCCAAAAAATTGGTGACATTTTACTATATTATTATCATCATCATCATTAGGTTATAAATCTTGTGATTGGTTTTTTGCAGCTTTTTCACTTTTTTCTAGCTTGGGCCTTTATTTTTGACAACATCGTCCGCTATCTGATTCTTGGTTTCCCTCTTGAATTTCTCCCTTCCACATCTCCTTCTATAATTATCTTCATCAAACTATCTTGGCTCGGTATTATGTCCCACCATGTTAGCTTTTCATTGCTGTCCAACACCTTAGCTCAGTCGGTCTGCCTACTGAGCTAAGGGTCCCGGTCTAGATTCCCGGCATGGCCGAAAAAGTATCAATGGTGAAATGTGAGTCTACTCTTATATTGGTTCGTTACGGTTATAGCCACGACTAAATATCAAATTCTGTAGACTTGATTATTTTAAGTACTAATTGATTTTTCCAATAAATTTGTGTTTGTAATGTTACTACGCATAGAAAAGTTATTATTGTATGTTGGTTTTAATATATGTAGTTTTACAGTACCGTTATGTAACAAAAACAAACAAAAATAGACTAAAAATATTATTTATGTCAAAATTAATTATTTCTAAATTAAAATCCTATGTTTATAGCAGGCTCTAAACAAATTTTGTCCTCCCTTATAATTTTGACACAATGTCCTAGCTAAGGGTTGGAAAATCAATCCGTAGCAATACTTCAAGGTTATTATAAAAGAGGGGGAAAATATACATTGATCATAAATAAATAAAACAGGTAAAAATAAAAAAGAAAGAAGATAGAAAAAGGCAAAAAAAGGAAAGGAAACTAAAAAATTAATTGTACTAAAATAAAAAATAAATTAGAATTTAGATCAAAGAAAAGAGTAAAAAATAGAGTATAAAAAAACATAGCTCATAAAATTACAACAAAAATAAGAAGAAACATTTAGAAATACAAATATATTTGTATATAAATTAGACTTTTAAAATCGATTTATTAGGGAGGGAGAGGCTGAACTAATTAGGTCAATAGAAGAAACTAAAAGTTGTAATTAAAAATGTGAAGTTATTTTTTCCCTTACCGAATATTTCAATGGCTACTCCACACATGTCAAACACATAAGTAGGCTAATCATAATTTGGTCCTCCCTAGGTGGTTTTACCTATTCAATTACAAAATATCCCATTAAAACTTATTTTGAAAAAAATGGTACGGTGCACCACAAATACTTTTTTGCTCTTTTACCTAAAAATGGAGACATTTACTCAAAAATAGTAGGATTTATGAAATGAAATAATATACTTTGTTACAGAAACACTCCACAAAATAGCATGCATTAAATAATATACACTGTCACATAAACACACAGAGAAAAAAATGTAGCATCTTGTTTACCAAACTCCTTATTTCACAGACCTCAATTTAAAAAAATAAGATCGGAATAGAGAGACGTAAATTATCTCTTTAAGGCCCAGTGGTCATCGTTCTAGTGTTCTGTCTGAAGTAAGAAATGTGTTCTAACAGGTGACGGAGAGATTCGAAATGAGAAGAGGATGAATAGGGACGAATGAAAGTGAGAAAGAATGAGAGTAAAATGGGGTCGGGTGTTAGATTTAGAGAGGTGACGTGTGTGCAAGGCCAGATGTGACCTGCGTCACGTTAGATCCACAACTCCTCGTACAAGGACCACTCGATAAGGACATCGACGGATTTATGGACAGTGCCGGCTGTACCTCTGGATATTGAGACAGGGGAACGCCGTAGATCATAGCCTTCGCGCACAGCTTGGGTGTTGTGCAGGGTTGCGTAAACTGTTGATAAATAAAATTTTATTACCAGCTTCGGTGGTCGAAAGGTCTAAGACGGAGATCAGGGCTCGAATTCAGGTTAGGTCTTTTCTTAAATGGTTTTCCACTCTACCTCCACGTAAATGCAAGTACATTTCCTCCAAATACAGCCTTTATCATTCCTAACACATTAGCGTAGTTAGTACATATACGTATAATCCAAGCGGGGCTAGGCAAGCATGCTAAAAACAAAAGAAGAGCCCTAAAGTGACTGTGTTTTTGGATTTGCCATTTATATCAAAGAGTCTAGATATTATTTTTACTAACATTCCACAGATAATTTTATGTAAATTAGGCTACTACAGTCCATCTTTCATAGGTAGAATCTTATTTGAAAGCTAAAAAAAAGCTACTAGATCTATTTTCGCATGTTCATACATCAAGCCATTTGATCTTCAACTGTCATTTTTTTATATATATTATCAATACTTTTAAAATACCCTAAAAAATAGTAAAATATAATCAGCAAAAATAATGTTTATTGGACTGTATTCCCTTAAATTTGCACTTATAGTGAGTTAGCTTTGAATCACATTAACATTAAGATTAAGATTCGAAATCCCACTACCATGGATTAGAACCACAATATCTTAGAGCCGTCTGACTAACGTCGGAAATTTTTTCTTAGCACAGCCAAGGCCTATTTTTTTAAAAAAAGAACTGAGTGTTCTCTTAAAGTGTAGAAATTTGAGGGCTACAATTTACACAAAGCTCACTTAGGAAGACGTAATCTTTAATATGTTAGTTTAGAAAAAAAACTCTCAATAGGATTAGTAGCTCTGACTTCGTAAGGAGGGTTTGTATTTATATAATTGCATTATGAGATGATATATGGGGGAAAGAATAGTTAAATAATATCATATACGTAACAGATCTTGAGAGAATCATAATTCAAAATGAAATTGTCTAGGAAATATATAAAATAAATAATATTTATTTATATATATTTATCAAAATGTATAATTAACTGCTTCTTAATATTTCTAAATACTCTCCATTTGTTTATTTATTTTTCTATATATGTATGTCTTTATTATAGTGTAACATTAACATTGTTAGCTAATGTTACATTATAACTACCCACCCCGAATAAATCCAATACATATATACATCCTGCAATATCAAAGATTTACAACACCTTACTATGTTGAAAATATGTGCTTTATCCACCCTATGGTCTCGGCCAACAACCATCGCAAGACTGGTGCACATCAAATAATTCAAACAGAAGACTGACACTCCTTGGAAAACACGACACCGGTATGAGGTGATTCAGGCCTGCGCTGGTTGGCCCAGCCGGCTGACAGACAAACCACACGCAATAGTAACTGCCAACTCACCAGATTTCCGGTCTACGTGTCTAGATGACGTGTCAATATTATGACGGTTGTTAACAAGAGAATCATGCTGCTCCCCCCTTATTTCCATTAACTAGACCTATATAAAGCTGATGCTCAGCTAGCATGGTTGACTATTAAGTCCGACACAACCACGAGAGGTCCTTGTCTGGACTTGGACATAATCGCTCAAGGATGGCACATATAAACTCTTCATATTTTGTTAAATATTTAAATATAAACGACCTATAAAGGGTTTGGGTGTTTGAACACTTAGTTAATTATGTGATTAAAATCGTTCAATGTAGGCGTAGGTAACTTCTCACTAGAAGATTTATTTTGGAAAGTAAAATTGTTTTATGGAACACTTAATTTTTCCCTTTGCCGCTTGGGCGCTAGTCTCGTTGTAATATTTAAACTTATTAGTAGGTAACCACTTTTTCTTTTTTCATGCTTGGAATATTTAGTTTAAATATAAATTTTATTGCACTTGTGGTTACCAATAATGGTTTAAACTTTAAAATTTGATAGTGTTTAATTTATAGATAAAATCTTGTAGACGTATTTTGTTTGAAGAAATTATAATAGTATTTTTTTTGTTTATAGGCTATAACTTTAACAATAATTGATTCGTTTAGTAAGAAATTACAAGTATTCTAATGTAATATTACTTGGTTTTTCTATTATAATGTTAAATATTAACAAGTTGGAATCTTCTAGATTTCTTCAAAGGTGGTGGAAGTAATAGTCCCACAGAAGTTTGAGTTATGTCGGGAAGTCAAACCTTTGTGTAATTTATTTTGATCAGAATTGACATTTGAAATTAAATTTTAATCTTAAAATTTAATGATTTAGTCGGAATTCACAATGTTGTTTCAAGCGCTTTGTTAACCGTGTAAAAGAGCTCATTAAGCTATTTATTAATATAGTAGGGATTCAAAGGTTTAATGGTTTAACCTATTTGTTTAGTCGGAATTCACAATGATGATTCAGGCGCTTTGTTAACCGTATAGAGGAGATCTTTAAGCTCGTTGATATTCCAATAATGGAAATACCTTATACCTTTATATTTTTCAAGCTCTTTACGCTCTTTGTTGTTATTGTAAGGTTCTAAAGGTTTAATGATTTAACCTGTTTGTTTAGTCTGAAGTCACAATGTTGATTCAGCCGCTTTAATATAATAATAAAGAGCTCTTTAAGATCTTTATTATTATATTAACGATTTATTATTATTATTATTATTGAGTCTCTTCCAGACTAATTCACATAAATAAATAATTTATGTTATTACTCGTTTGTTTTAAACGTAGTCTTCGTCAAGGAGTACTATTACTTTGATATTGTGAAATATATCCTCAAATGTACTGCGCAAGCGCAGTCTTTGCCATATTTATGTTTTTCAACACTCTTCAGTTTGCCTTGTGAGGCCATGTATTTTTTTATTTACCTCTGTTGTTTTACCTTGAATAAATAATTAAATATTTTCTTAAACTTGCAAATGTTCCTATTTTTTCTTACATTAAATTCCTTATAGATTCCATCCCCCCCTCTTCCCAGATATTGTGGCCTCTAGCGGTTAGAATTGGAGGTGGTGAACGGTACAGTAGGATTTTGGTAGGAAGAAATTTTGGAAAATACAAACTTTTTTTGCAGCCAAAATCGATAGTATTTTACTATAATATTAGTGTTATTTTATATATATCTATACTATCTATAAGAAATGACAGCTACAGATCACATGAGTTTATGCGTGAATACGTGAACATGGATCTATTAATTTTACCAGCTTTCAGATAAGATTATTCCTATGAAAACTATATGTATTTATATTCAGTAAATTCTCGATAATTATAGGCGGATGGGACTGAAACTACCTCGGATCACCGAAAACTTGGATTATACGGAATAATACAGGGGAAATTAAAAGATAAGTGAAGTTGTGAGTAAATATTTCCTAAACAAACCTCACTATACGATAAACAAAATGGACAAACATAATTTAAGAAAAACTAGCGACTAAACAAGATAAGATGACTGTAAAATAAGAACGGAATCGGTAAATAAACATTTCCTAGACAATTCTCACGAAACGTAAATCATGTTACCACCTCGGATAATACAGAACCTTGGATATTAGGGAGTCTCATATGATTCGGGTCTAGGATAAGCGTGGGTCTAAATATAATATATATATATTAATCAATTTATTTCAAAGCGTTATTTTCTGCTAGGATTTACTAATTTTAAATTAATATTCTGATGTATTTAAAATGTTGTAATCTTTATACCAATTTCAAAATAAAATAAACTTAATTATACCGTATTATAATAGCATCTTTCATATACGCCGGGTTTTTTTCTGGAAATATGTGAGGGTATTCCGTGTCCCACACCTTTAAAAAAAGATTTAATTGTTTAATTTAGCTAAACTTTTGAAATGTGTAAATATTACATTAAAATATTAAATTTTTTGCATCAATCTGTGTTACGTGAGTGGAAACAACATTTACACACAAATAAACTAAATATACTGGCAACACTGTCCGCCGAAGAGCTTCGTGCAAGTCCGTCGTTATTCGTCGCTACCCACCAATTTGTTCTGTTTCATTTTATAAAAACCTGAAAATTTCGTTATAAAAGAGATTACTTAATGACGAAGAAGCTGATTTACCTAAATGGGCACGAGTGCTAGGTATAAAAATAATGGTCATAAGATACACAACTTTATTTGACATTTCGGGAAGCTGGAATAAGATAGTTTGTTTACAGAACCTTCTGAAGTCATGACTCAGATTTGGACTGTTTTTACATATTTTTTAAGTAATTTTAGAAACATTTTGTATTGTCCTAAGGCACTTTTAAAGTTCTTGATGTTTGACAATAAATAGAATTAAAAAACACAAATGTTATAATAAAAATGAACGGAGTATATATAGACTATATAAATAATATGTAAATGAAATAATTTACAGTTAAAATTGTAAATACTATGTTTATCGCAAATAGTTAAAAGGAGTAAATAGTTAAAACTTGATTTAAAATGTTTATAAAATTAAAAAACTATTAAAAACATGTAACACCTAATAAATAGGAAATAAAATAGTCATTTAAATTTATTAAAATTGTCTACCGATGCTTCGTAAACATTCTATTAATGGAGATCTTTCTATATTTTAATGTCATCACCAGCCTTAGTCTTTCCTGTAGCTTCTTCCATGTATAACAAATAACATTCAACATTGTGCTTCCTCATGTCCCAGAACAAATAGTAGTGCATCTATCTAAAATTACCATACTCTTCAACCTATTCCTACATGTTGGTTATTCTACATCCCTACTGACAATGGAGAGGAGACCAAGAACGAGATAGGAGGAGCAGGTAACGGCTACTGTGCAAGTGAGAGGAGAAAACGGAAGTGATTAAATTAGAAATAGTGGTGAAAGGAAAGAGGAAAATGTATTCGACAGTCAGAAGTGCTAATAAACTCTACACCGGCATTGCTAGTAATTTTAGTTTTGTTTTAGCACCGCGTCTTACAACCTGTTCAGGCTATACGCCTATGTTATAATTAAGTACATTGATGGGTTAGGGATTAGGAAGGCTTAATTTAGAGGAAATACACCCGCATTTGCTTGGATGGTAATTGGAAGACCATTTAGGAAAAACTAACCTACCTCGGTGGCGTATTTGGCTAACGCACTAGTTTCGTGTTGAGCTTGACTGCTGAGGACGGAGAGATCAAGGTTAGAGTCTTGGTCGGGTGAACTGGGGATGGTTTTTCCTAAATGGTTTTACACTCTACCTCCACGAAAATGCGGTTTTACTTCCTTTAAATTTAATCTTCCCAATTCCTAACCCATTATGTAATTAGTACCTAAGCATATAACCCAAACGGGTAGTAGGACGCGGTGCAAAAAAAACGCGATCTCAATGCACCCGACCGGGATCGAAACCGTATCTCCCCGTCTTCGGCAATCTAATCCAACACGAGAGTAGAGCGTTAGACCACGTGACCACCGAAGTGGGTCTGCTAGTAATTCCTTGTTCCTGCTAGAACAGAGTGAGAAGTTTAAAAATAAAACAAATGTGTCAGTTCTTACTCAAGAGGAGGAACACATCTCGACGATGATTTACAAACAAACGTGCCTGCAAACATTTAAATTCCTGTCTACATAAGCAACGGCACAACATTATGCTTAGTTAAAGAAATCCATAGTTATTAAACTGTGAGAACAAAAGCAGGTATTATTATTTTTTGCTCAAATGACACATGCAGACTTCTGGTTGAACTCTCTCTCGCTTTCATTTAATTTCACCACAAATTAACAATTTCTGATGCCCATTGATTTACAGCAGTATATCAGCATTTACCACTAAAAAGAAAGGTAAAAAGAACAAAACCAGACTAGCATTACATGAAAACAATATATACCCACTAGATTTATTTGAATCTTGGAGGGAGCCGTGTTTATACTTGTGGTTGCAAATAAATCTAGTAACTTACTCTGTTCATTGAGGAGTTTTTGGGAAATGTAGACAAGATATTCGAACGCCAAGTGGTCGTAACCATCCCGGCGTTCTTGTGTAACGTGGTAACTGCCTGTTTTCACTTACACTCAAAACACCTAGTATATATGATTATCACTATAAACGCACAGAAAAGGTACAGTGCGTACCTATTTATGAAATCAATTCTGCCCTTTAACAATCACAGAGGTGATTCTCTGGAAGGTGCTTATGTCTGTGTAATTAATTTGATTTCTTGATTTAATTATTTCTCTTTGAATAAATTAATTTCTTGCTATCTCCATAAATTTATATTGTTTAATTGACTAAGTGATTGAATTCCTCGAGCTAACAATTTCACTTTTAATAAACTAATTCCTTGTTATTTACATCTTATATTGTTTAATTGACTACAGAAGTGTAACAATCAATTAATTGCCGTTCTACCAAAGTACTTTCCTTATAATATTAATTATACAGAGCTAACGACAATAAACAAAATGGTTTCACTATTAACCAGCTTTGCTAAGTCAAAGTAAGTACAATAATGATCCATTTATCTCGAAATCTTCATTAATAACTCTCAAGTGAGAAACATTAAATTTACAGAAAATGAACCATTACTATCACAACTTAATGTGAAATCCACTTCATTAAACAATTGCTCTACTAGAACCATCTTTTCACAAATACAACAATTAAGATCAACACACAGGTTTTAACATACAATTGCAATGATATGTAACTCGTGCGTTGATATTTATTGAAATTTCTGCTTTAAAATATCCTCCTTGTATTTTATACTTGACGGCATAACAGTCCTTTCTAGTCGTAGATGGCTGTGGTATTTTATAGCTCGCGATAGCAATTGATCACTCATATGTATCTGGCGATTTCACACGTCCATTACAGACTCAGGCTTAAAATAATATGAGTGAACAATGGACCTGAGTACGGGGCGAAGTCTGGATAGCTCAGTGGTAGAGCATTGGCGGACTAAGTCAAAAGTACAGGGTTCAATTCCCGTGTCTAGGTATAATTTTCAACTAATTTAAATTAGTTAAAATAAAGTATGATGCTGACAGAGACTTGGGTGAAGGTCTAGACCTCACATGGGGCCCTGTTGACAGAGACTTGGGTGAAGGCCTAGACCTCACATGGGGCCCTGTTGACAGAGACTT